>JACMZG010001344.1:0-10545 GCA_018340805.1 Microvelia longipes | reverse complement strand
TCTAAAGTAGAAAACCGAAGTTTTCTCGTGTTTCCCACTGCTAAAATGCATGAAATAACACTGTTATATTGCTGAACATGTTAGGAAATAGATTGAAACAAATCTGCCGATGGCTTCTACAATTCTTGATGGAAATCGCTTATTTCTCTAATGTTATTGTTTAAAGCGTATTTAAGTGCTTAAAATGATCAAAATAAGCATGAAAATCACTATTTTAATAACTGGATTTCGATCAGAGAACCACAGTAAATCACACAAAGTACAACTTATGCAATATGTCTGGAACGAATCTAAAGTAGAAAACCGAAGTTTTCTCGTGTTTCCCACTGCTAAAATGCATGAAATAACACTGTTATATTGCTGAACATGTTAGGAAATAGATTGAAACAAATCTGCCGATGGCTTCTACAATTCTTGATGGAAATCGCTTATTTCTCTAATGTTATTGTTTAAAGCGTATTTAAGTGCTTAAAATGATCAAAATAAGCATGAAAATCACTATTTTAATAACTGGATTTCGATCAGAGAACCACAGTAAATCACACAAAGTACAACTTATGCAATATGTCTGGAACGAATCTAAAGTAGAAAACCGAAGTTTTCTCGTGTTTCCCACTGCTAAAATGCATGAAATAACACTGTTATATTGCTGAACATGTTAGGAAATAGATTGAAACAAATCTGCCGATGGCTTCTACAATTCTTGATGGAAATCGCTTATTTCTCTAATGTTATTGTTTAAAGCGTATTTAAGTGCTTAAAATGATCAAAATAAGCATGAAAATCACTATTTTAATAACTGGATTTCGATCAGAGAACCACAGTAAATCACACAAAGTACAACTTATGCAATATGTCTGGAACGAATCTAAAGTAGAAAACCGAAGTTTTCTCGTGTTTCCCACTGCTAAAATGCATGAAATAACACTGTTATATTGCTGAACATGTTAGGAAATAGATTGAAACAAATCTGCCGATGGCTTCTACAATTCTTGATGGAAATCGCTTATTTCTCTAATGTTATTGTTTAAAGCGTATTTAAGTGCTTAAAATGATCAAAATAAGCATGAAAATCACTATTTTAATAACTGGATTTCGATCAGAGAACCACAGTAAATCACACAAAGTACAACTTATGCAATATGTCTGGAACGAATCTAAAGTAGAAAACCGAAGTTTTCTCGTGTTTCCCACTGCTAAAATGCATGAAATAACACTGTTATATTGCTGAACATGTTAGGAAATAGATTGAAACAAATCTGCCGATGGCTTCTACAATTCTTGATGGAAATCGCTTATTTCTCTAATGTTATTGTTTAAAGCGTATTTAAGTGCTTAAAATGATCAAAATAAGCATGAAAATCACTATTTTAATAACTGGATTTCGATCAGAGAACCACAGTAAATCACACAAAGTACAACTTATGCAATATGTCTGGAACGAATCTAAAGTAGAAAACCGAAGTTTTCTCGTGTTTCCCACTGCTAAAATGCATGAAATAACACTGTTATATTGCTGAACATGTTAGGAAATAGATTGAAACAAATCTGCCGATGGCTTCTACAATTCTTGATGGAAATCGCTTATTTCTCTAATGTTATTGTTTAAAGCGTATTTAAGTGCTTAAAATGATCAAAATAAGCATGAAAATCACTATTTTAATAACTGGATTTCGATCAGAGAACCACAGTAAATCACACAAAGTACAACTTATGCAATATGTCTGGAACGAATCTAAAGTAGAAAACCGAAGTTTTCTCGTGTTTCCCACTGCTAAAATGCATGAAATAACACTGTTATATTGCTGAACATGTTAGGAAATAGATTGAAACAAATCTGCCGATGGCTTCTACAATTCTTGATGGAAATCGCTTATTTCTCTAATGTTATTGTTTAAAGCGTATTTAAGTGCTTAAAATGATCAAAATAAGCATGAAAATCACTATTTTAATAACTGGATTTCGATCAGAGAACCACAGTAAATCACACAAAGTACAACTTATGCAATATGTCTGGAACGAATCTAAAGTAGAAAACCGAAGTTTTCTCGTGTTTCCCACTGCTAAAATGCATGAAATAACACTGTTATATTGCTGAACATGTTAGGAAATAGATTGAAACAAATCTGCCGATGGCTTCTACAATTCTTGATGGAAATCGCTTATTTCTCTAATGTTATTGTTTAAAGCGTATTTAAGTGCTTAAAATGATCAAAATAAGCATGAAAATCACTATTTTAATAACTGGATTTCGATCAGAGAACCACAGTAAATCACACAAAGTACAACTTATGCAATATGTCTGGAACGAATCTAAAGTAGAAAACCGAAGTTTTCTCGTGTTTCCCACTGCTAAAATGCATGAAATAACACTGTTATATTGCTGAACATGTTAGGAAATAGATTGAAACAAATCTGCCGATGGCTTCTACAATTCTTGATGGAAATCGCTTATTTCTCTAATGTTATTGTTTAAAGCGTATTTAAGTGCTTAAAATGATCAAAATAAGCATGAAAATCACTATTTTAATAACTGGATTTCGATCAGAGAACCACAGTAAATCACACAAAGTACAACTTATGCAATATGTCTGGAACGAATCTAAAGTAGAAAACCGAAGTTTTCTCGTTTCCCACTGCTAAAATGCATGAAATAACACTTATATTGCTGAACATGTTAGGAAATAGATTGAAACAAATCTGCCGATGGCTTCTACAATTCTTGATGGAAATCGCTTATTTCTCTAATGTTTGTTTAAAGCGTATTTAAGTGCTTAAAATGATCAAAATAAGCATGAAAATCACTATTTTAATAACTGGATTTCGATCAGAGAACCACAGTAAATCACACAAAGTACAACTTATGCAATATGTCTGGAACGAATCTAAAGTAGAAAACCGAAGTTTTCTCGTGTTTCCCACTGCTAAAATGCATGAAATAACACTGTTATATTGCTGAACATGTTAGGAAATAGATTGAAACAAATCTGCCGATGGCTTCTACAATTCTTGATGGAAATCGCTTATTTCTCTAATGTTATTGTTTAAAGCGTATTTAAGTGCTTAAAATGATCAAAATAAGCATGAAAATCACTATTTTAATAACTGGATTTCGATCAGAGAACCACAGTAAATCACACAAAGTACAACTTATGCAATATGTCTGGAACGAATCTAAAGTAGAAAACCGAAGTTTTCTCGTGTTTCCCACTGCTAAAATGCATGAAATAACACTGTTATATTGCTGAACATGTTAGGAAATAGATTGAAACAAATCTGCCGATGGCTTCTACAATTCTTGATGGAAATCGCTTATTTCTCTAATGTTATTGTTTAAAGCGTATTTAAGTGCTTAAAATGATCAAAATAAGCATGAAAAATCACTATTTTAATAACTGGATTTCGATCAGAGAACCACAGTAAATCACACAAAGTACAACTTATGCAATATCTGGAACGAATCTAAGTAGAAAACCGAAGTTTTCTCGTGTTTCCCACTGCTAAAATGCATGAAATAACACTGTTATTGCTGAACATGTTAGGAAATAGATTGAAACAAATCTGCCGATGGCTTCTACAATTCTTGATGGAAATCGCTTATTTCTCTAATGTTATTGTTTAAAGCGTATTTAAGTGCTTAAAATGATCAAAATAAGCATGAAAATCACTATTTTAATAACTGGATTTCGATCAGAGAACCACAGTAAATCACACAAAGTACAACTTATGCAATATGTCTGGAACGAATCTAAAGTAGAAAACCGAAGTTTTCTCGTGTTTCCCACTGCTAAAATGCATGAATAACACTGTTATATTGCTGAACATGTTAGGAAATAGATTGAAACAAATCTGCCGATGGCTTCTACAATTCTTGATGGAAATCGCTTATTTCTCTAATGTTATTGTTTAAAGCGTATTTAAGTGCTTAAAATGATCAAAATAAGCATGAAAATCACTATTTTTAATAACTGGATTTCGATCAGAGAACCACAGTAAATCACACAAAGTACAACTTATGCAATATGTCTGGAACGAATCTAAAGTAGAAAACCGAAGTTTTCTCGTGTTTCCCACTGCTAAAATGCATGAAATAACACTGTTATATTGCTGAACATGTTAGGAAATAGATTGAAACAAATCTGCCGATGGCTTCTACAATTCTTGATGGAAATCGCTTTTCTCTAATGTTATTGTTTAAAGCGTATTTAAGTGCTTAAAATGATCAAAATAAGCATGAAAATCACTATTTTAATAACTGGATTTCGATCAGAGAACCACAGTAAATCACACAAAGTACAACTTATGCAATATGTCTGGAACGAATCTAAAGTAGAAAACCGAAGTTTTCTCGTGTTTCCCACTGCTAAAATGCATGAAATAACACTGTTATATTGCTGAACATGTTAGGAAATAGATTGAAACAAATCTGCCGATGGCTTCTACAATTCTTGATGGAAATCGCTTATTTCTCTAATGTTATTGTTTAAAGCGTATTTAAGTGCTTAAAATGATCAAAATAAGCATGAAAATCACTATTTTAATAACTGGATTTCGATCAGAGAACCACAGTAAATCACACAAAGTACAACTTATGCAATATGTCTGGAACGAATCTAAAGTAGAAAACCGAAGTTTTCTCGTGTTTCCCACTGCTAAAATGCATGAAATAACACTGTTATATTGCTGAACATGTTAGGAAATAGATTGAAACAAATCTGCCGATGGCTTCTACAATTCTTGATGGAAATCGCTTATTTCTCTAATGTTATTGTTTAAAGCGTATTTAAGTGCTTAAAATGATCAAAATAAGCATGAAAATCACTATTTTAATAACTGGATTTCGATCAGAGAACCACAGTAAATCACACAAAGTACAACTTATGCAATATGTCTGGAACGAATCTAAAGTAGAAAACCGAAGTTTTCTCGTGTTTCCCACTGCTAAAATGCATGAAATAACACTGTTATATTGCTGAACATGTTAGGAAATAGATTGAAACAAATCTGCCGATGGCTTCTACAATTCTTGATGGAAATCGCTTATTCTCTAATGTTATTGTTTAAAGCGTATTTAAGTGCTTAAAATGATCAAAATAAGCATGAAAATCACTATTTTAATAACTGGATTTCGATCAGAGAACCACAGTAAATCACACAAAGTACAACTTATGCAATATGTCTGGAACGAATCTAAAGTAGAAAACCGAAGTTTTCTCGTGTTTCCCACTGCTAAAATGCATGAAATAACACTGTTATATTGCTGAACATGTTAGGAAATAGATTGAAACAAATCTGCCGATGGCTTCTACAATTCTTGATGGAAATCGCTTATTTCTCTAATGTTATTGTTTAAAGCGTATTTAAGTGCTTAAAATGATCAAAATAAGCATGAAAATCACTATTTTAATAACTGGATTTCGATCAGAGAACCACAGTAAATCACACAAAGTACAACTTATGCAATATGTCTGGAACGAATCTAAAGTAGAAAACCGAAGTTTTCTCGTGTTTCCCACTGCTAAAATGCATGAAATAACACTGTTATATTGCTGAACATGTTAGGAAATAGATTGAAACAAATCTGCCGATGGCTTCTACAATTCTTGATGGAAATCGCTTATTTCTCTAATGTTATTGTTTAAAGCGTATTTAAGTGCTTAAAATGATCAAAATAAGCATGAAAATCACTATTTTAATAACTGGATTTCGATCAGAGAACCACAGTAAATCACACAAAGTACAACTTATGCAATATGTCTGGAACGAATCTAAAGTAGAAAACCGAAGTTTTCTCGTGTTTCCCACTGCTAAAATGCATGAAATAACACTGTTATATTGCTGAACATGTTAGGAAATAGATTGAAACAAATCTGCCGATGGCTTCTACAATTCTTGATGGAAATCGCTTATTTCTCTAATGTTATTGTTTAAAGCGTATTTAAGTGCTTAAAATGATCAAAATAAGCATGAAAATCACTATTTTAATAACTGGATTTCGATCAGAGAACCACAGTAAATCACACAAAGTACAACTTATGCAATATGTCTGGAACGAATCTAAAGTAGAAAACCGAAGTTTTCTCGTGTTTCCCACTGCTAAAATGCATGAAATAACACTGTTATATTGCTGAACATGTTAGGAAATAGATTGAAACAAATCTGCCGATGGCTTCTACAATTCTTGATGGAAATCGCTTATTTCTCTAATGTTATTGTTTAAAGCGTATTTAAGTGCTTAAAATGATCAAAATAAGCATGAAAATCACTATTTTAATAACTGGATTTCGATCAGAGAACCACAGTAAATCACACAAAGTACAACTTATGCAATATGTCTGGAACGAATCTAAAGTAGAAAACCGAAGTTTTCTCGTGTTTCCCACTGCTAAAATGCATGAAATAACACTGTTATATTGCTGAACATGTTAGGAAATAGATTGAAACAAATCTGCCGATGGCTTCTACAATTCTTGATGGAAATCGCTTATTTCTCTAATGTTATTGTTTAAAGCGTATTTAAGTGCTTAAAATGATCAAAATAAGCATGAAAATCACTATTTTAATAACTGGATTTCGATCAGAGAACCACAGTAAATCACACAAAGTACAACTTATGCAATATGTCTGGAACGAATCTAAAGTAGAAACCGAAGTTTTCTCGTGTTTCCCACTGCTAAAATGCATGAAATAACACTGTTATATTGCTGAACATGTTAGGAAATAGATTGAAACAAATCTGCCGATGGCTTCTACAATTCTTGATGGAAATCGCTTATTCTCTAATGTTATTGTTTAAAGCGTATTTAAGTGCTTAAAATGATCAAAATAAGCATGAAAATCACTATTTTAATAACTGGATTTCGATCAGAGAACCACAGTAAATCACACAAAGTACAACTTATGCAATATGTCTGGAACGAATCTAAAGTAGAAAACCGAAGTTTTCTCGTGTTTCCCACTGCTAAAATGCATGAAATAACACTGTTATATTGCTGAACATGTTAGGAAATAGATTGAAACAAATCTGCCGATGGCTTCTACAATTCTTGATGGAAATCGCTTATTCTCTAATGTTATTGTTTAAAGCGTATTTAAGTGCTTAAAATGATCAAAATAAGCATGAAAATCACTATTTTAATAACTGGATTTCGATCAGAGAACCACAGTAAATCACACAAAGTACAACTTATGCAATATGTCTGGAACGAATCTAAAGTAAAACCGAAGTTTTCTCGTGTTTCCCACTGCTAAAATGCATGAAATAACACTGTTATATTGCTGAACATGTTAGGAAATAGATTGAAACAAATCTGCCGATGGCTTCTACAATTCTTGATGGAAATCGCTTATTTCTCTAATGTTATTGTTTAAAGCGTATTTAAGTGCTTAAAATGATCAAAATAAGCATGAAAATCACTATTTTAATAACTGGATTTCGATCAGAGAACCACAGTAAATCACACAAAGTACAACTTATGCAATATGTCTGGAACGAATCTAAAGTAGAAAACCGAAGTTTTCTCGTGTTTCCCACTGCTAAAATGCATGAAATAACACTGTTATATTGCTGAACATGTTAGGAAATAGATTGAAACAAATCTGCCGATGGCTTCTACAATTCTTGATGGAAATCGCTTATTTCTCTAATGTTATTGTTTAAAGCGTATTTAAGTGCTTAAAATGATCAAAATAAGCATGAAAATCACTATTTTAATAACTGGATTTCGATCAGAGAACCACAGTAAATCACACAAAGTACAACTTATGCAATATGTCTGGAACGAATCTAAAGTAGAAAACCGAAGTTTTCTCGTGTTTCCCACTGCTAAAATGCATGAATAACACTGTTATATTGCTGAACATGTTAGGAAATAGATTGAAACAAATCTGCCGATGGCTTCTACAATTCTTGATGGAAATCGCTTATTTCTCTAATGTTATTGTTTAAAGCGTATTTAAGTGCTTAAAATGATCAAAATAAGCATGAAAATCACTATTTTAATAACTGGATTTCGATCAGAGAACCACAGTAAATCACACAAAGTACAACTTATGCAATATGTCTGGAACGAATCTAAAGTAGAAAACCGAAGTTTTCTCGTGTTTCCCACTGCTAAAATGCATGAAATAACACTGTTATATTGCTGAACATGTTAGGAAATAGATTGAAACAAATCTGCCGATGGCTTCTACAATTCTTGATGGAAATCGCTTATTTCTCTAATGTTATTGTTTAAAGCGTATTTAAGTGCTTAAAATGATCAAAATAAGCATGAAAATCACTATTTTAATAACTGGATTTCGATCAGAGAACCACAGTAAATCACACAAAGTACAACTTATGCAATATGTCTGGAACGAATCTAAAGTAGAAAACCGAAGTTTTCTCGTGTTTCCCACTGCTAAAATGCATGAAATAACACTGTTATATTGCTGAACATGTTAGGAAATAGATTGAAACAAATCTGCCGATGGCTTCTACAATTCTTGATGGAAATCGCTTATTTCTCTAATGTTATTGTTTAAAGCGTATTTAAGTGCTTAAAATGATCAAAATAAGCATGAAAATCACTATTTTAATAACTGGATTTCGATCAGAGAACCACAGTAAATCACACAAAGTACAACTTATGCAATATGTCTGGAACGAATCTAAAGTAGAAAACCGAAGTTTTCTCGTGTTTCCCACTGCTAAAATGCATGAAATAACACTGTTATATTGCTGAACATGTTAGGAAATAGATTGAAACAAATCTGCCGATGGCTTCTACAATTCTTGATGGAAATCGCTTATTTCTCTAATGTTATTGTTTAAAGCGTATTTAAGTGCTTAAAATGATCAAAATAAGCATGAAAATCACTATTTTAATAACTGGATTTCGATCAGAGAACCACAGTAAATCACACAAAGTACAACTTATGCAATATGTCTGGAACGAATCTAAAGTAGAAAACCGAAGTTTTCTCGTGTTTCCCACTGCTAAAATGCATGAAATAACACTGTTATATTGCTGAACATGTTAGGAAATAGATTGAAACAAATCTGCCGATGGCTTCTACAATTCTTGATGGAAATCGCTTATTTCTCTAATGTTATTGTTTAAAGCGTATTTAAGT
This sequence comes from Microvelia longipes, assembly GCA_018340805.1. Lineage (NCBI taxonomy): Eukaryota > Metazoa > Arthropoda > Insecta > Hemiptera > Veliidae > Microvelia > Microvelia longipes. The sequence continues at coordinate 1,428 of JACMZG010001344.1, read as the reverse complement.
GCTTAAAATGATCAAAATAAGCATGAAAATCACTATTTTAATAACTGGATTTCGATCAGAGAACCACAGTAAATCACACAAAGTACAACTTATGCAATATGTCTGGAACGAATCTAAAGTAGAAAACCGAAGTTTTCTCGTGTTTCCCACTGCTAAAATGCATGAAATAACACTGTTATATTGCTGAACATGTTAGGAAATAGATTGAAACAAATCTGCCGATGGCTTCTACAATTCTTGATGGAAATCGCTTATTTCTCTAATGTTATTGTTTAAAGCGTATTTAAGTGCTTAAAATGATCAAAATAAGCATGAAAATCACTATTTTAATAACTGGATTTCGATCAGAGAACCACAGTAAATCACACAAAGTACAACTTATGCAATATGTCTGGAACGAATCTAAAGTAGAAAACCGAAGTTTTCTCGTGTTTCCCACTGCTAAAATGCATGAAATAACACTGTTATATTGCTGAACATGTTAGGAAATAGATTGAAACAAATCTGCCGATGGCTTCTACAATTCTTGATGGAAATCGCTTATTTCTCTAATGTTATTGTTTAAAGCGTATTTAAGTGCTTAAAATGATCAAAATAAGCATGAAAATCACTATTTTAATAACTGGATTTCGATCAGAGAACCACAGTAAATCACACAAAGTACAACTTATGCAATATGTCTGGAACGAATCTAAAGTAGAAAACCGAAGTTTTCTCGTGTTTCCCACTGCTAAAATGCATGAAATAACACTGTTATATTGCTGAACATGTTAGGAAATAGATTGAAACAAATCTGCCGATGGCTTCTACAATTCTTGATGGAAATCGCTTATTTCTCTAATGTTATTGTTTAAAGCGTATTTAAGTGCTTAAAATGATCAAAATAAGCATGAAAATCACTATTTTAATAACTGGATTTCGATCAGAGAACCACAGTAAATCACACAAAGTACAACTTATGCAATATGTCTGGAACGAATCTAAAGTAGAAAACCGAAGTTTTCTCGTGTTTCCCACTGCTAAAATGCATGAAATAACACTGTTATATTGCTGAACATGTTAGGAAATAGATTGAAACAAATCTGCCGATGGCTTCTACAATTCTTGATGGAAATCGCTTATTTCTCTAATGTTATTGTTTAAAGCGTATTTAAGTGCTTAAAATGATCAAAATAAGCATGAAAATCACTATTTTAATAACTGGATTTCGATCAGAGAACCACAGTAAATCACACAAAGTACAACTTATGCAATATGTCTGGAACGAATCTAAAGTAGAAAACCGAAGTTTTCTCGTGTTTCCCACTGCTAAAATGCATGAAATAACACTGTTATATTGCTGAACATGTTAGGAAATAGATTGAAACAAATCTGCCGATGGCTTCTACAATTCTTGATGGAAATCGCTTATTTCTCTAATGTTATTGT
>JACMZG010001343.1:0-10549 GCA_018340805.1 Microvelia longipes | reverse complement strand
TCTATAATCCTCTCTTTAATTTAATTCATGTTCTTAATTAATTCATTCTCTTAATTAATTCATTGTCTTCATTATTTTTTCTCTTCAGTAATTTTCTTCTCTTTCATTTTCTTCCTATTGATTTATTTATTACCGGTGATAGAATTAAAATAGTTTCTATTTCATCATATATCTGCATGGCCATTAGACCATATTCATTTACTATCAAATATGTCCATGGACCAGTAATTGTGTTCCTAAAGAAGACTGGGTTGTTCATATCTCCTTATTATATCATCAATCTTTAATTAATTTAATTCAATTCATTTCTTATTAATTCATTCTTTCAATTAATTCATTTCCCATTCATTGATTTATTCCTTTATTTATCTTTTCTTCTTCTTCTACATTTTCTTTCCTGTTGATATTTTTTACCATGATAAAATTTAAATATTCTATCTCATCATATTATGCTGTATGGCCATGACCATATTATTTTACTTCAATTATGTCCATGGACAAGTAATTGTGGTCCTAAAGAGGCTGGTTTGTTTATTTTCTTAATTAATCATTGTCTTAATTATTCAATTGTCTTATTAATTTATTCTCTTAATTATTCATTCTCTTCATTATCTTCTCTTTCATTTTCTTTCTGTTGATTATTTATTACCATGATAGAATTAAAATATTCTATTTCATCATATATGCCTGTATGGCCATTTGACCATATTTATTTACTATAAATAGTCCATGACCAGTAATTTGTGGTCCTAAAAGAACTAGTTTGTTCATTCTCTTCATTAATTCTTTTCTCTTCATTTTCTTCTTCTGTATGCCATGCTGATAGGAATAGACCATATTATTTACTATCAAATATTGTCCATGGACCAGTAATTGGTTCCTATAAAAGACTCAGTTTGTTAATTCCTCTTATTTTATTCTTCTTAAATAATTTCATTCTTATTTAATTCATTCTCTTAATTAATTCATTCTCTTAATTATTCTTTCTTTTCATTAGTTTTTTCTATCATTAATTTCTTCTTCTTCATTTTCTACCTGTTGATTATTTTATACATGATAGAATTAAAATATTCTATTTCATATATATGCTGTAATGGCCAAAGATCATATTTATTTACTATCAAATATGTCCATGTACCAGTAATTGTGGTCCTTAATAGGAATAGGTTAGTTCATCATTTCTTAATTAATTCATTCTCTTCAATAATCTTCTTCTTCTTCATTTTCTTCCTGTTGATGATTTACCAGTGATAGAATTTAAAATATTCTATCTCATCATATATGCTGTATGGCCATAGACCATATTTATTACTATCAAATATGTCCATGGACAGTAATTGTGACCTAAGAGGACTAGGTCATTCTCCTTATTCATTCATTCTCTTAATTAATTCATTCTCTTATTTAATCTTCTCTTCTTCATTTTCTTCCTGTTGATAATTATTACCGTGATGAATTAAAATATTCTATTTCATCATATATACTGTACGCCATAGACCATTTATTTATTATCATATATGTCCATGACCAGTAATTGTGGTCCTAAAGAGGACTAGTTCGTTCATTCTCTTAATTAATTCATTCCTCTCAAAATCTTTTTCTCTTCAGTTTCTTCTTCTTCTTCTTCCTTCTTCCTGTTGATTATTTATTACCATGATAGAATTAAAATATTCTATCTCATCATATATGCTGTATGGTCATAGACCATATTCATTTACTATCAATATGTCCATGGTCCAGTAGTTGTGGTCCTAAAGAGGACTCGTTTTTTTATTTTCCTTAATTAATTCATTCTCTTCATTTAAAATTCATTTTCTCATTTTCTAATTAATTATTCTCTTTCATTAATCTTCTCTTCTTCATTTTCTTCCTGTTGATAATTTATTAGCCGTGATAGACTCAAATATTCTATTTCATAATATAATGCTGTATGGCCATAGACCATATTTTTTACATTCAAATATGTCCATAGACCACTAATTGTGGTCCTAAAAGAGGACTAGTTTGTTCATTCTCCTAATAATTTCATTCTCTTCATTAATCTTCTTCTTCCTTCATTTTCTTCCTGTTGATAATTTATTACGTGATAGAATTAAAATATTCTTTCTCATCATATGCTGTATGGCCATAGACCATATTCATTTACTATCAAATATGTCCATGGACCAGTATTGTGGTCTAAGAGGCTGGTTTGTTATGTCATTTCTTAATTATTCATTGTCCTTAATTAATCATTCTCTTAATTAATTCATTCTCTTCAAATAATCTTCTTCTTCTTCATTTTCTTCCTGTTGATTTATTACCATGATAGAATTAAAATATTCTATTTCATCATATATGCTGTATGGCCAGACCATATTTATTTACTATCAAATATGTCCCATGGACCAGTAATTGTGGTCCTAAAGAGGACTAGTTTGTTTTTCATATCCTCTTGAATAATTTTCATTCTCTTCATTAATTCTTCTTCTTCTTCATTTTCCTTCCTGTTGATTATTTATTACCAATGATAGAATTAAATATTCTTTCTCATCATATATGCTGTATGGCCATAGACCATATTCATTTCATAATGTCCATGGTCCAGTATTGTGGTCCTAAATGAGGACTGGTTTGTTCAAAATTCATGTGATTCATCTCTTAATTAATTCATTCTCTCAATATCTTCTTCTTCTTCATTTTCTTCCTGTTGATTATTTATTACCATGATAAGAATTAAAATATTCTATTTCATCATATATGCTGTATGGCCATGACCATAATTTATTTACTATCAAATATGTCCATGGACCATAATGTTGTGGTCCTAAACAGGACTAGTTTGTTCATTCTCTTCATTAATCTTTTTCTTCTTCATTTCTTCTTCTGTGATATGCTGATAGGAATAGATTAATATTTACTTAGCTTACCAAAATATTGTCCATGACAAGTATTGTGGTCCTGAAGAGATAGTTTTTAATTCTCCTTAAATTAATTCATTCTCTTCATTAATTTTTTTCCTCTTTCATTAAAATCTTCTTCTTCTTCATTTCTTCTGTTGATATTTATTACCGTGATAGAATTAAAATATTCTATTTCATCATATATGCTGTATGGCCATAGACCATATTTATTTACTATCAAATATGTCCATGGACCAGTAATTGTGGTCCTAAAGAGGACTAGTTTGTTTTTATTCTTAATTATTCATTCTCTTCATCTTTCATTTTCTTTCTTCATTTTCTTCCTGTTGATTATTTATTACCATGATAGAATTAAAATATTCTATCTCATCATATATGCTGTATGGCCATAGACCATATTTATTTACTATCAAATATGTCCATGGACCAGTAATTGTGGTCCTAAAGAGACTAGTTTGTTATTCTCATTCATTCTCTTAATTAATTCTTCTCCTTTCTCTTCATTAATTTTCTCTTCATTAATTCTTCTTCTTCATTTTCTTCCTGTTGATTATTTATTACCATGATAGAATTTAAATATTCTATCTTCATCATATGCTGTATGGCCATAGACCATATTTATTTACTATCAAATATGTCCATGGACCAGTAATTGTGGTCCTAAAGAGGACTGGTTGTTCATTCTCTTAATTAATTCATTCTCTTCATTAATTATTCTCTTCATTAATCTTCTTCTTCATTTCTTCCTGTTGATATTTATTACCGTGATAGAATTAAAATATTCTATTTCATCATATATGCTGTATGGCCATAGACCATATTTATTTACATCAATATGTCCATGACCAGTAATTGTGGTCCTAAAGAGGACTAGTTTGTTCATTCTCTTAATTAATTCATTCTCTTCATTAATTCTTTTTTCTTCATTTTCTTCTTCTTCTTCCTGTTGATTATTTATTACCATGATAGAATTAAATATTCTATCTCATCATATATGCTGTATGGCCATAGACCATATTTCATTTACTATCAAATATGTCCATGGTCCAGTAATTGTGGTCCTAAAGAGGACTGGGTTAATTATTCTCTTCAATTAATTCATTCTCTAATTCATTCTCTTCATTAATCTTCTTCTTCTTCATTTTCTTCCTGTTGATTATTTATTACCGTGATAGAATTAAAATATTCTATTTCATCATATATGCTGTATGGCCATAGACCATATTTATTTACTATCAAATATGTCCATGGACCAGTAATTGTGGTCCTAAAAGAGGACTAGTTTGTTCATTCTCTTAATTAATTCATCTCTCTCATTAATCTTCTTCTTCTTCATTTTCTTCCTGTTGATTATTTATTACCGTGATAGAATTAAAATATTCTATTTCATCATATATGCTGTATGGCCATAGACCATATTTATTTACTATCAAATATGTCCATGGACCAGTAATTGTGGTCCTAAAGAGGACTAGTTTGTTCATTCTCTTAATTAATTCTTCTCTTCTTTCTTCTTCTTCTTCTTCTTCTTCTTCTTCCTGTTGATTATTTATTACCATGATAGAATTAAAATATTCTCATCATATATGCTGTATGGCCATAGACCATATTATTTACTATCAAATATGTCCATGGACCAGTAATTGTGGTCCTAAAAGGAGGATTCTCTTAATTAATTCATTCTCTTAATTAATTCATTCATTTTCTTCATTAATCTTCTTCTTCTTCATTTTCTTCCTGTTGATTATTTTTACCATGATAGAATTAAAATATTCTATTCATCATATATGCTGTATGGCCATAGACCATATTTATTTACTATCAAATATGTCCATGGACCAGTAATTGTGGTCCTAAAGAGGACTAGTTTGTTCATTCTCTTTAATTCTTCATTCTCTAATTAATTCATTTCTTTTTAATCTTCTTCTTCTTCTTTTCTTCCTGTTGATATTTATTACCATGATAGAATTAAAATATTCTATTTCATCATATATGCTGTATGGCCATAGACCATATTTATTTACTATCAAAATATGTCCATGGACCAGTAATTGTGGTCCTAAAGAGGACTAGTTTGTTCATTCTCTTCATTAATCTTTTTCTTCTTCATTCTTCTTCTTCTTCCTTGTTATTATTTACAGAATTAAATCTTTCATATCAATTCCATATATCAATTTCTTTCATTAATTTAATCTTCATTCTTTCATTAATTTTTTCTCTTCATTAATCTTCTTCTTCTTCATTTTCTTCCTGTTGATTATTTATTACCGTGATAGAATTAAATATTCTATTTCATCATATATGCTGTATGGCCATAGACCATATTATTTACTATCAAATATGTCCATGGACCAGTAATTGTGGTCCTAAAGAGGACTAGTTTGTTTATTCTCTTAATTAATTCATTCTCTTCATTAATCTTTTCTTCTTCATTTTCTTCCTGTTGATTATTTTATTACCATGATAGAATTAAAATATTCTATTCATCATATATGCTGTATGGCCATAGACCATATTATTTACTATCAAATATGTCCATGGACCAGTAATTGTGGTCCTAAGAGGACTAGTTTGTTCATTCTCTTAATTAATTCATTCTCTTTAATTCATTCTCTAATTAATTCATTCTCTTCATTAATCTTCTTCTTCTTCATTTTCTTCCTGTTGATTATTTATTACCATGATAGAATTAAAATATTCTATCTCATCATATATGCTGTATGGCCATAGACCATATTTATTTACTATCAAATATGTCCATGGACCAGTAATTGTGGTCCTAAAGAGGACTAGTTTGTGTTCATTCTCTTAATTAATTCATTCTCTTCATTAATCTTCTTCTTCTTCATTTTCTTCCTGTTGATTATTTATTACCATGATAGAATTAAAATATTCTATTTCATCATATATGCTGTATGGCCATAGACCATATTTATTTACTATCAAATATGTCCATGGACCAGTAATTTGTGTCCTAAAAGAGGACTGGTTTGTTCATTCTCTTCATTAATCTTTTTCTTTCATTTTTCTTCTTCATTAATGTTCATTTTATTTTAATTAACTCTGTTTTCTTATTCACATTTAATTCATTTTCTTCTCTTTCATTAATTCTTCTTCTTCTTCATTTTCTTCCTGTTGATAATTTATTACCGTGATAGAATTTAAATATTCTATTTCATCATATATGCTGTATGGCCATAGACCATATTTATTTACTATCAAATATGTCCATGGACCAGTAATTGTGGTCCTAAAGAGACTAGTTTGTTCTCTTAATTAATTCATTCTCTTCATTAATCTTTCTTCTTCTTTTTTCTTCCTGTTGATTATTTATTACGTGATAGAATTAAATATTCTATCTCATCATATATGCTGTATGGCCATAGACCATATTTATTTACTATCAAATATGTCCATGGACCAGTAATTGTGGTCCTAAAGAGGACTAGTTTGTTCATTCTCTTAATTAATTCATTCTCTTCATTCTCTTAATTAATTCATTCTCTTCTTCTCTTCATCTTCTTCTTCTCATTTTCTTCCTGTTGATTATTTATTCATGATAGAATTAAAATATTCTATCATTATAATGCTGTATGGCCATAGACCATATTTATTTACTATCAAATATGTCCATGGACCAGTAATTGTGGTCCTAAAGAGGACTGGTTTGTTCATTCTTCTTAATTAATTCTTTCTCTTCATTAATTCATTCTCTTCATTAATCTTCTTCTTCATTTTCTTCCTGTTGATTATTTATTACCGTGATAGAATTAAAATATTCTATTTCATCATATATGCTGTATGGCCATAGACCATATTTATTTACTATCAAATATGTCCATGACCAGTAATTGTGGTCCTAAAGAGGACTAGTTTGTTCATTCTCTTAATTAATTCATTCTCTTCATTAATCTTTTTCTTCTTCATTTCTTCTTCTTCTTCCTGTTGATTATTTATTACCATGATAGAAATAAAATATTCTATCTCATCATATATGCTGTATGGCCATAGACCATATTATTTACTATCAAATATGTCCATGGACCAGTAATTGTGGTCCTAAAGAGGACTGTTTGTAATTAATTCATTCTCTCTCTTAATTAATTCATTCTCATTCTCTCTTCATTAATCTTCTTCTTCTTCATTTTCTTCCTGTTGATTATTTATTACCGTGATAGAATTAAAATATTCTATTCATCATATATGCTGTATGGCCATAGACCATATTTATTTACTATCAAATATGTCCATGGACCAGTAATTGTGGTCCTAAAGAGGACTAGTTTGTTCATTCTCTTAATTAATTCATTCTCTTCATTAATCTTCTTCTTCTTCATTTTCTTCCTGTTGAATTTATTACCAGTGATAGAATTAAAATATTCTATTCTCATCATATATGCTGTATGGCCATAGACCATATTTATTTACTATCAAATATGTCCATGGACCAGTAATTGTGGTCCTAAAGAGGACTAGTTTGTTCATTCTCTTAATTAATTCATTCTCTTCATTAATTTTTTTCTTCTTCTTCTTCTTCTTCTTTTCTTCCTGTTGATTATTTATTACCATGATAGAATTAAAAATATCTCATTCATATATGCTGTATGGCCATAGACCATATTATTTACTATCAAATATGTCCATGGACCAGTAATTGTGGTCCTAAGAGGAGTTTGATTCATTCTCCTAATTCATTCTCATTCATTCTCTTAATTTTTCTCTTCATTAATCTTCTTCTTCTTCATTTTCTTCCTGTTGATTATTTTTACCATGATAGAATTAAAATATTCTATCTCATCATATATGCTGTATGGCCATAGACCATATTTATTTACTATCAAATATGTCCATGGACCAGTAATTGTGGTCCTAAAGAGGACTAGTTTTCATTCTCTTAATTTCATTCTCTAATTAATTCATTTCTCTTATTTAATCTTCTTCTTCTTCATTTTCTTCCTGTTGATATTTATTACCGTGAGAATTAAAATATTCTATTTCATCATATATGCTGTATGGCCATAGACCATATTTATTTACTATCAAATATGTCCATGGACCAGTAATTGTGGTCCTAAAGAGGACTAGTTTGTTCATTCTCTTAATTAATTCATTCTCTCATTAATCTTTTTCTTCTTCATTTTTTCTTCTTCTTCTTCTTCTTCCTGTTGATTATTTATTACCATGATAGAATTAAAATATTCTATTCATCATATATGCTGTATGGCCATAGACCATATTCATTTACTATCAAATATGTCCATGGACCAGTAATTGTGGTCCTAAAGAGGACTAGTTTGTTTATTTCTTAATTAATTCATTCTCTTAATTAATTCTTTCTTCATTCTCTTCATTAATTTCATTCTCTTCATTAATCTTCTTCTTCTTCATTTTCTTCCTGTTGATTAATTTATTACCGTGATAGAATTAAAATATTCTATTTCATCATATATGCTGTATGGCCATAGACCATATTTATTTACTTCAAATATGTCCATGACCAGTAATTGTGGTCCTAAAGAGGACTAGTTTGTTCATTCTCTTAATTAATTCATTCTCTTCATTAATCTTCTTCTTCTTCATTTTCTTCCTGTTGATTTTTATTACCGTGATAGAATTTAAAATATTCTATTCATCATATATGCTGTATGGCCATAGACCATATTCATTTACTATCAAATATGTCCATGGACCAGTAATTGTGGTCCTAAAGAGGACTGGTTTGTTTATTTCTTAATTAATTCATTCTCATTCTCTTAATTAATTCATTAATTTCATTCTCTTCATTAATCTTCTTCTTCTTCATTTTCTTCCTGTTGATTATTTATTACCAGTGATAGAATTAAATATTCTATTCATCATATATGCTGTATGGCCATAGACCATATTTATTTACTATCAAATATGTCCATGGACCAGTAATTGTGGTCCTAAAAGAGGACTAGTTTGTTCATTCATTCTCTCTTCATTAATCTTTTTCTTCTTCATTTTCTTCTTCTTTCCTGTTGATTAATAGATATTAATTTTTAAATTATTCATAAATATTCCATTTTTTTCATTTATCATAATTTATTCAAATAGATGGTGTTTGAATTAATTTTCTCTTAATTAAATTCATTCTCTTCATTAATCTTAATCTTCTTCTTCTTCATTTTCTTCCTGTTGATTATTTATTACCGTGATAGAATTAAAATATTCTATTTCATCATATATGCTGTATGGCCATAGACCATATTATTTACTATCAAATATGTCCATGGACCAGTAATTGTGGTCCTAAAGAGGACTAGTTTGTTCATTCTCTTAATTAATTCATTCTCTTCATTAATTCTTATTCTTCTTCATTTTCTTCCTGTTGATTATTTATTACCATGATAGAATTAAAATATTCTATCTCATCATATATGCTGTATGGCCATAGACCATAATTATTACTATCAAATATGTCCATGGACCACTAATTGTGGTCCTAAGATGACTAGTCTTCATTCTCTTAATTTCTCTCTTAATTAATTCATTCTCTCATTAATTTATTCTCTTCATTATCTTCTTCTTCTTCATTTCTTCCTGTTGATTATTTATTACATGATAGAATTTAAATATTCTATCTCATCATATATGCTGTATGGCCATAGACCATATTTATTTACTATCAAATATGTCCATGGACCAGTAATTGTGGTCCTTAAAGAGGACTGGTTTGTTCATTCTCTTAATTAATTCTTTCTCTTCATTAATTCATTCTCTTCATTAATTCTTCTTCTTCATTTTCTTCCTGTGATATTTATTACCGTGATAGAATTAAAATATTCTATTTCATCATATATGCTGTATGGCCATAGACCATATTTATTTACTATCAAATATGTCCATGGACCAGTAATTGTGGTCCTAAAGAGGACTAGTTTGTTCATTCTCTTAATTAATTCATTCTCTCATTAATCCTTTTTTCTTCATTTTCTTCTTCTTCTTCCTGTTGATTATTTATTACCATGATAGAATTAAAATATTCTATTTCATCATATATGCTGTATGGCCATAGACCATATTCATTTACTATCAAATATGTCATGGACCAGTAATTGTGGTCCTAAAGAGGACTGGTTTGTTTCATTTTCTAATAATTCATTCTCTCTCTTAATTAATTCATTCATTCTTCTCTCATTATCTTCTTCTTCTTCATTTTCTTCCTGTTGATTATTTATTACCGTGATAGAACTTAAATATTCTATTTCATCATATATGCTGTATGGCCATAGACCATATTTATTTACTATCAAATATGTCCATGGACCATAATTTTGGTCCTAAAAGAGACTAGTTTTGTTCATTCTCTTAATTAATTCATTCTCTTCATTAATCTTCTTCTTCTTCATTTTCTTCCTGTTGATTATTTATTACTTGATAGAATTTAAAATATTCTATCTCATCATATATGCTGTATGGCCATAGACCATATTTATTTACTATCAAATATGTCCATAGACAACTAATTGTGGTCTAAAAGGACTAGTTCGTTCATTCTCTTAATTAATTCATTCCTTCATAATTTTCTTCTTCATTTCTTCTTCTTCTTCTTCTTCCTGTTGATTATTTATTACCATGATAGAATTAAAATATCTCATCATATATGCTGTATGGTCATAGAC
>JACMZG010001342.1:0-5000 GCA_018340805.1 Microvelia longipes | reverse complement strand
AATCTCGTCTGATCTGAGGTCGGGTAATAAATCAAATATGCATAATGAATGTTCCTTAAAATAAATTGATTATTTACTCTTACTAACGTATCACTAGAGCACAACTCATAAAGCCGTGGCTCCAGCTAATTAAAACCGAAAGTAATTTTAATAATCCAGAACATTCCACATACTCGATTTGTTAAAAACGCAATAAATTACGAATTCAACATAAACTCTATGTTTCCATAGAGGTGTACCGAAATACACTATCACCTTAAAGAGGCACTTTCGACAAAATAAACGCCAAAAGTGAACCCCTCAAAACATTACTATTGAACGTAATGATAAATACAATGCCGACCCTCAGACAGCCGTGGCTAAAGGTTTACCAATAGCCGCCATTTGCGTTCAAATTGTCAATGATCAGAGCGTTGTGCATTTTACATTAATTCACGTATTTTGCTACGTTCTTCATCGACGTGTGAGCCGAGTGATCCATCGCTTAAAGTGGTTATTAATACAGATGCTATTAGGCGATCCATACTCTATTTTGATCAACTCAATAATGAAATCGAGGACCCGTATTGCTTTTGCAATACTATTATAAAATTAAATTATAGACGTTCTCAGGGCTCTCTTTCAATTTTGTAAACATATTTATAGCCAATCCAAGATTTATCGCAACAATTTCGGTATTAACCTACAAAGCATCAGGTAGTCGCGACTCGGACAAATACGTAAACAATCTTTACTGAATATTTAAGCCTTGCACAATATCTTGATCACGCTTTGATATTGTTTAGATCAGTGCCAGATAATGAATAAATTCAAAATCCGTATTGCATACGCCAATTTAAAGTATGCACTGTACTTGCCACGCAAATATTTCTATTCACACGACATAGGCACCCTGAGAAAGAGTTTAATGCTAAGCCAAGTTGTATCCTGAACCTATTGCAAAATAGAATTGACCCGAAAAATCAATTCACATTTGCTTACAACTCAAAATAGCATTGATGCATCAGTATCATGATACACTAATTTTAGTTACGAGTTAAACTGTTATGAACTAATAATGATCCTTCCGCAGGTTCACCTACGGAAACCTTTACGACTTTTACTTCCTCTAAATGATCAAGTTTGAGTGTCTTTTCCCATTCATAGAAATGTTGCCATTTCTTAGACCAGAATCCAACAATCTCACTAAACCATTCAATCGGTAGTAGCGACGGGCGGTGTGTACAAAGGGCAGGGACGTAATCAGCGCAAGCTAGTGACTTGCGCTTACTAGGAATTCCTCGTTCATGCGAAATAATTACAATTCGCAATCCCTGATACGACAGTGTTTCACAAGATTGCCCAACTATTTCTAGTAAGGGATACTTGTTGGAACTGCCATTGTAGCGCGCGTGCGGCCCCGGACATCTAAGGGCATCACAGACCTGTATTGCTCTTTTTCATTTAGCTAGACGCTATTTATTCTTCTAAGAAGTGATCATTTACGAGTTAAAATAAATACACTATTTAGCAAGTTAGAGTCTCGTTCGTTATCGGAATTAACCTGACAAATCGCTCCACCAACTAAGAACGGCCATGCACCACCACCCACCGAATCAAGAAAGAGCTATCAATCTGTCAATCCTCACAGTGTCCGGACCGGGTGAGATTTCCCGTGTTGAGTCAAATTAAGCCGCAGGCTCCACTCCTGGTGGTGCCCTTCCGTCAATTCCTTTAAGTTTCAGCTTTGCAACCATACTTCCCCCGGAACCCAAAGACTTTGGTTTCCCGGTGACTTCTAGCAAGATGATAAATTATCATCGCTAACTGTCAGTTGGCATAGTTTATGGTCAGAACTAGGACGGTATCTGATCGTCTTCGATCCTCTGACTTTCGTTCTTGATTAATGAAAACATTCTTGGCAAATGCTTTCGCAGTAGATTGTCTGCTGATGGTCTCAGAATTTCACCTCTAGCACCAGCATACATATGCCCCCGGCAGTCTCTTTTAATCATTACTTCAGTTTCGAAAACCAACAAAATAAAACCGAAGTCTTATTTCATTATTCCATGCAACAATATGCAGGCATAAGCCTGCTTTAAGCACTCTAATTTTTTCAAAGTAAACTTGTCGGTTATTGAAAAATCCCAATAAAGTGACTTAACAATATACACGACGGTGAAGGAAGATTCAACACTCGGTCATAGACCTCATAAAGAATCATTTCCTCAATTTCAACTACGAGCTTTTTAACTGCAACAACTTTAATATACGCTTTTGGAGCTGGAATTACCGCGGCTGCTGGCACCAGACTTGCCCTCCAATTGATACTTGATAAAGTATTTAAAATATTCTCATTGCAATTATGAAACCACTAGGGCCCATATTGTTATTTATTGTCACTACCTCACCGAACCGGTATTGGGTAATTTTCGCGCCTGCTGCCTTCCGTGGATGTGGTAGCCGTTTCTCAGGCTCCCTCTCCGGAATCGAACACTGATTCCCCGTTACCCGTTACAACCATGGTAAGCTTTGATCTTACCATCGAAAGTTGATAGGTCAGCCATTTCAAGAGATTCGTCGTCAACACTAAGGTTGTACGATCAGTGAAGTTATCCAGAGTCATCAAAATTCTGCCTTGCGACAGGTTAGTTTTGATCTAATAAATCCGCCGCTTCGTGAGTCACGGCATTCTTTAAAATATTAGCTCTAGAATTACCACAGTTATCTTGTGGCAAATAGATTATATCTCTTAAATAATAGCTGTTATAATGAGCCATCCGCGGTTTCAGTTTATAAAACTGTGTACTTAGACATGCATGGCTTAATCTTTGAGATAAGCATATGACTACTGGCAGGATCAACCAGATATTTACATATATACGACCGCCTAAGCGAGTCATTTCGTTAATATTCAATCGCATAACTGCATATTTAAACACAGCTACATTAGGTCATTCGTTATAATTGCAAAGCAACTATTTCTTTATTCGTTAAACCCTCATAAATGATAGGTAATTAATTGAAATAATCAATTAAATCTGACAAGATACAGGCCTGGACAGAGAAAATGAAATTGCAACTGCTACAATGCTGCTGCTATATTCACCCGGACGAATATGTATAAACGTAAACAATCATAAAGATTATTTAAGGATTATCGCTGCGTTGGCTGTAGGGCTACTAACAAAATATTCTGTACTGATCCACAATTGTATTAACAATTGATAGATTTTATATGAGCCAACAAATAATCAATCAGTATATTTCAACTAATCAACTATAATTAAATAGTCAGCTCACATATATACTGTGGATATATACCTTGGGTAGCATTCCTGAAACCGGCGACTTTAGTATTAATTTATTGTTTCCAAAATATATTTATTTAGATGTAAAACTGTTTTCTTAATATGGTTAGCAAAAAAATTTATCAAAAACGGTTAAAAATAAGAAATTTAGGGCATTTCTCTTTGAAAATTTGTGTAAAAATTTTAAAATTTTTTTTATCTTTTTGTTTGTATTTATTATGTTTATTAAGCTCAAATTGCTTTTTCTAGTATAATTTTTAATTCTCTGTTAAATGTACTAATTTTTATTTCAAATTTAAAATTTTTAGCAATAGTTTAGACATTTATGTTGGTTCATTAAAAATACACGTGATTAAACATAATTATAACTTTTTGCTGATATTATTAAATTTTATATAATTATCAGTTAGAGAAAAAAATTCTACATCGAATCATACTAAAATCTCTTATATATCTCAATTTTTACTAAAGTTATGACTAAATTTAAGTTTATGAGAGGTTTCCTTAATTTTGGATTTGGCCGCTGGGAGTTTGAAGAAATACACATTGTACTGAATTGAATTATATATCTAATGAAAGAGCGTAAAAAGTTGAGTAGGAATCAGTTTAAATATACCAAAAAACTTTATTATTCACAAAGTTATTCGAGGTTTAAGTTTATCGGAGGCTGGGAGTTTTCCTTAATTTAATTTTCTTAAAAAATTATTATTTTCTTTAATTTAAGGTTATTAATATGATTTACATATTTTAGAAAGAGCAAAGAAAGGGAATAGATCCATTCCTTACTTTTCGTATATGTTCAGATGAAAAAAGTTATTCATTTTGAAAATTAATTAATTAAATTTTACTTAAGAATTATTATGCAATGATGTAATACTTGCAAAAATATCTTTGTCATAAATTTTAGTGCAATAATTTTTTTAATAAAATGTGTTTCGGTTTCTTTATTTTTAGGTTCGATAATATGATTTATATATCATTAGAAAGAACAAAAAAATATAATAAGGCGGACAGTTTATTTGCCTTATTTAATTATTGGAAACAAAGTTATATTAATTTAAAAGTTAATTAATTAAATTTCATTTAACAGTTAGTAAGAAATTATGTAATATTTAATCCCAAAATTTTTTGGAAACTTTTTGGAGAAATTTTTTAATCTTGTCATCAAATAAATCAAAATTTATCAATTTTTTAAAAATAATTTACAGAAAATTATTAACAATAATAATAATGAATTGTAAAAATTATATTATTATTATTATTATTATTATTATTATTATTTTTATTGAACCAAAAATTTTGTCAAAAAATTATTATTATTATTATTATTATTTTTATTGACCAAAAAATTTTTGTCAAAAATTATTATTTATATTATTATTATTATTATTATTTTTATTGACCCAAAAAATTTTTGTCAAAATTATTATTATTATTATTATTATTTTTATTGACCCAAAAAATTTTGTCAAAAATTATTATTATTATTATTATTTTTATTGACCCAAAAATTTTTGTCAAAAAATCTATTATTATTATTATTATTATTTTTATTGACCCAAAAATTTTGTCAAAAAATTTCTGGAAAATTTTGAAATATTAATTTTTTTTGACCAAAAAAATTTTTTCGGAAAATTTCTGGAAAATTTTGAAAAATATTAATTTTTTTTGACCAAAAAATTTTTTCGGAAAATTTTTGGAAATTTTGAA
>JACMZG010001341.1:0-10571 GCA_018340805.1 Microvelia longipes | reverse complement strand
GTGCGTGTGAAAAAATAGAATTAATTGGACAGTTAACCAAGAGAATGTTGAAAAAGACAAAGACTTGGAAGAGTTTGAGTATGATGTAGCAAAAACTCGAGTGAAGAGAATTCGTCTGATTAGTAAAAACTGAATTTAGGAAAATATAAATTTTTGTCTCGTTGCTATTATACATTTGTTATTAATCATTACTATTTCTAATTCAATAATCAACCAAATTCGTTTCCATTATTACTATCTCAACAATCGTCTATCGTTTGTCGAAACCATATAATAATTTTTAATTATTAAATATGCGTTCCTTTTGTCCATGATTTAGAATTTTTATAGTATTAAATCTGATTATTAATATTGACTAATTATTTATTTAAGGAATAAAACTCAATATCAGATATTGGATAATTGGGTGGCGCCAAATAAAATAAAACCTACCAAGCTTTGCAAAAACTTTTCGAAGAGAGAGGAACTGAACTGGCAATGGCGTGTGAAGAACTGGCAAAAGTGCGTGAAAAACTGCAAAAGTGCGTGTGAAAAAATAGAATTAATTGGACAGTTAACCAAGGAGAATGTTGAAAAAGACAAAGACTTGGAAGAGTCTGAGTATGATGTAGCAAAAACTCGAGTGAAGAGAATTCGTCTGATTAGTAAAAACTGAATTAGGAAAATATAAATTTTTGTCTCGTTGCTATTATACATTTGTTATTAATCATTACTATTTCTAATTCAATAATCAACCAAATTCGTTTCCATTATTACTATCTCAACAATCGTCTATCGTTTGTCGAAACCATATATAAATTTTTAATTATTAAAATATGTTCCTTTGGTCCATGATTTAGAATAATTTATAGTATTAAATCTGATTATTAATATTGACTAATTATTTATAAGGAATAAAACTCAATATCAGATATTGGATAAATTGGGTGGCGCCAAATAAAATAAAACCTACCAAGCTTTGCAAAAACTTTTCGAAGAGAGAGGAACTGAACTGGCAATGGCGTGTGAAGAACTGCAAAAGTGCGTGAAAAACTGCAAAAGTGCGTGTGAAAAAATAGAATTAATTGGACAGTTAACCAAGGAGAATGTTGAAAAAGACAAAGACTTGGAAGAGTTTGAGTATGATGTAGCAAAAACTCGAGTGAAGAGAATTCGTCTGATTAGTAAAAACTGAATTAGGAAAATATAAATTTTTGTCTCGTTGCTATTATACATTTGTTATTAATCATTACTATTTCTAATTCAATAATCAACCAATTCGTTTCCATTATTACTATCTCAAAATCGTCTATCGTTTGTCGAAACCATATAATAAATTTTTAATTATTAAATATGCGTTCCTTTGGTCCATGATTTAGAATAATTTATAGTATTAAATCTGATTATTAATATTGACTAATTATTTATAAGGAATAAAACTCAATATCAGATATTGGATAAATTGGGTGGCCAAATAAAATAAAACCTACCAAGCTTTGCAAAAACTTTTCGAAGAGAGAGGAACTGAACTGGCAATGGCGTGTGAAGAACTGGCAAAAGTGCGTGAAAAACTGACAAAAGTGCGTGTGAAAAAATAGAATTAATTGGACAGTTAACCAAGGAGAATGTTGAAAAAGACAAAGACTTGGAAGAGTCTGAGTATGATGTAGCAAAAACTCGAGTGAAGAGAATTCGTCTGATTAGTAAAAACTGAATTAGGAAAATATAAATTTTTGTCTCGTTGCTATTATACATTTGTTATTAATCATTACTATTTCTAATTCAATAATCAACAAATTCGTTTCCATTATTACTATCTCAACAATCGTCTATCGTTTTGTCGAAACCATATAATAAATTTTTAATTATTAAATATGCGTTCCTTTGGTCCATGATTTAGAATAATTTATAGTATTAAATCTGATTATTAATATTGACTAATTATTTATAAGGTTGGAATAATAAAACTCAATATCAGATATTGGATAAATTGGGTGGCGCCAAATAAAATAAAACCTACCAAGCTTTGCAAAAACTTTTCGAAGAGAGAGGAACTGAACTGGCAATGGCGTGTGAAGAACTGGCAAAAGTGCGTGAAAAACTGCAAAAGTGCGTGTGAAAAAATAGAATTAATTGGACAGTTAACCAAGGAGAATGTTGAAAAAGACAAAGACTTGGAAGAGTCTGAGTATGATGTAGCAAAAACTCGAGTGAAGAGAATTCGTCTGATTAGTAAAAAACTGAATTAGGAAAATATAAATTTTTGTCTCGTTGCTATTATACATTTGTTATTAATCATTACTATTTCTAATTCAATAATCAACCAAATTCGTTTCCATTATTACTATCTCAACAATCGTCTATCGTTTGTCGAAACCATATAATAAATTTTTAATTATTAAATATGCGTTCCTTTGGTCCATGATTTAGAATAATTTATAGTATTAAATCTGATTATTAATATTGACTAATTATTTATAAGGAATTTAATAAAACTCAATATCAGATATTGGATAAATTGGGTGGCGCCAAATAAAATAAAACCTACCAAGCTTTGCAAAAACTTTTCGAAGAGAGAGGAACTGAACTGGCAATGGCGTGTGAAGAACTGCAAAAGTGCGTGAAAAACTGCAAAAGTGCGTGTGAAAAAATAGAATTAATTGGACAGTTAACCAAGGAGAATGTTGAAAAAGACAAAGACTTGGAAGAGTCTGAGTATGATGTAGCAAAAACTCGAGTGAAGAGAATTCGTCTGATTAGTAAAAACTGAATTAGGAAAATATAAATTTTTGTCTCGTTGCTATTATAACATTTGTTATTAATCATTACTATTTCTAATTCAATAATCAACCAAATTCGTTTCCATTATTACTATCTCAACAATCGTCTATCGTTTGTCGAAACCATATCACAAATTTGTGCAGTTAATTTTCTCCTGAAATCCCAGTACAGTCATTCATCGTAAGCATTCTGTATTTCTGTATTATATGTTTATTAGTATTACTTTGAATATTAATAAATTTTTAATCATTAAATATGAGTTCCTTTGGTCCATGATTTAGAATAATTATAGTATTAAATCTGATTATTAATATTGACTAATTATTTATAAGGTTGGAATTTAATAAAACTCAATATCGGATATTGGAATAATTGGGTGGCGCCAAATAAAGTAAAACCTACCAAGCTTTGCAAAAACTTTTCGAAGAGAGAGGAACTGAACTGGCAATGGCGTGTGAAGAACGTGCTGCAAAAGTGCGAAAAACTGACAAAAGTGCGTGTGAAAAAATAGAATTAATTGGACAGTTAACCAAGGAGAATGTTGAAAAAGACAAAGAC
Source organism: Microvelia longipes (assembly GCA_018340805.1). NCBI lineage: Eukaryota > Metazoa > Arthropoda > Insecta > Hemiptera > Veliidae > Microvelia > Microvelia longipes. Next base: position 7,253 of record JACMZG010001341.1, on the reverse strand, counting down.
TTGGAAGAGTCTGAGTATGATGTAGCAAAAACTCGAGTGAAGAGAATTCGTCTGATTAGTAAAAACTGAATTAGGAAAATATAAATTTTTGTCTCGTTGCTATTATACATTTGTTATTAATCATTACTATTTCTAATTCAATAATCAACCAAATTCGTTTCCATTATTACTATCTCAACAATCGTCTATCGTTTGTCGAAACCATATAATAAATTTTTAATTATTAAATATGCGTTCCTTTGGTCCATGATTTAGAATAATTTATAGTATTAAATCTGATTATTAATATTGACTAATTATTTTATAAGGAATAAAACTCAATATCAGATATTGGATAATTGGGTGGCGCCAAATAAAGTAAAACCTACCAAGCTTTGCAAAAACTTTTCGAAGAGAGAGGAACTGAACTGGCAATGGCGTGTGAAGAACTGGCAAAAGTGCGTGAAAAACTGACAAAAGTGCGTGTGAAAAAATAGAATTAATTGGACAGTTAACCAAGGAGAATGTTGAAAAAGACAAAGACTTGGAAGAGTCTGAGTATGATGTAGCAAAAACTCGAGTGAAGAGAATTCGTCTGATTAGTAAAAACTGAATTAGGAAAATATAAATTTTTGTCTCGTTGCTATTATACATTTGTTATTAATCATTACTATTTCTAATTCAATAATCAACCAAATTCGTTTCCATTATTACTATCTCAACAATCGTCTATCGTTTGTCGAAACCATATAATAAATTTTTAATTATTAAATATGCGTTCCTTTGGTCCATGATTTAGAATAATTTATAGTATTAAATCTGATTATTAATATTGACTAATTATTTATAAGGAATAAAACTCAATATCGGATATTGGATAATTGGGTGGCGCCAAATAAAGTAAAACCTACCAAGCTTTGCAAAAACTTTTCGAAGAGAGAGGAACTGAACTGGCAATGGCGTGTGAAGAACTGCAAAAGTGCGTGAAAAACTGCAAAAGTGCGTGTGAAAAAATAGAATTAATTGGACAGTTAACCAAGGAGAATGTTGAAAAAGACAAAGACTTGGAAGAGTCTGAGTATGATGTAGCAAAAACTCGAGTGAAGAGAATTCGTCTGATTAGTAAAAACTGAATTAGGAAAATATAAATTTTTGTCTCGTTGCTATTATACATTTGTTATTAATCATTACTATTTCTAATTCAATAATCAACCAAATTCGTTTCCATTATTACTATCTCAACAATCGTCTATCGTTTGTCGAAACCATATAATAATTTTTAATTATTAAATATGCGTTCCTTTGGTCCATGATTTAGAATAATTTATAGTATTAAATCTGATTATTAATTGACTAATTATTTATAAGGAATAAAACTCAATATCAGATATTGGATAATTGGGTGGCGCCAAATAAAAAAAACCTACCAAGCTTTGCAAAAACTTTTCGAAGAGAGAGGAACTGAACTGGCAATGGCGTGTGAAAAAACTGGCAAAAGTGCGTGAAAAACTGACAAAAGTGCGTGTGAAAAAATAGAATTAATTGGACAGTTAACCAAGGAGAATGTTGAAAAAGACAAAGACTTGGAAGAGTCTGAGTATGATGTAGCAAAAACTCGAGTGAAGAGAATTCGTCTGATTAGTAAAAACTGAATTAGGAAAATATAAATTTTTGTCTCGTTGCTATTATACATTTGTTATTAATCATTACTATTTCTAATTCAATAATCAACCAAATTCGTTTCCATTATTACTATCTCAACAATCGTCTATCGTTTGTCGAAACCATATAATAAATTTTTAAATTATTAAATATGCGTTCCTTTGGTCCATGATTTAGAATAATTTATAGTATTAAATCTGATTATTAATATTGACTAATTATTTATAAGGTTGGAATTTAAAACTCAATATCGGATATTGGTAATTGGGTGGCGCCAAATAAAATAAAACCTACCAAGCTTTGCAAAAACTTTTCGAAGAGAGAGGAACTGAACTGGCAATGGCGTGTGAAGAAACAAAAGTGCGTGAAAAACTGACAAAAGTGCGTGTGAAAAAATAGAATTAATTGGACAGTTAACCAAGGAGAATGTTGAAAAAGACAAAGACTTGGAAGAGTCTGAGTATGATGTAGCAAAAACTCGAGTGAAGAGAATTCGTCTGATTAGTAAAAACTGAATTAGGAAAATAAATTTTTGTCTCGTTGCTATTATACATTTGTTATTAATCATTACTATTTCTAATTCAATAATCAACCAAATTCGTTTCCATTATTACTATCTCAACAATCGTCTATCGTTTGTCGAAACCATATCACAAATTTGTGCAGTTAATTTTTCCTGAAATCCCAGTACAGTCATTCATCGTAAGCATTCTGTATTTCTGTATTATATGTTTATTTAGTATTACTTTGAATATTAATAAATTTTTAATCATTAAATATGAGTTCCTTTGGTCCATGATTTAGAATAATTTATAGTATTAAATCTGATTATTAATATTGACTAATTATTTATAAGGTTGGAATTTAATAAAACTCAATATCGGATATTGGATTAATTGGGTGGCGCCAAATAAAGTAAAACCTACCAAGCTTTGCAAAAACTTTTCGAAGAGAGAGGAACTGAACTGGCAATGGCGTGTGAAGAACTGGCAAAAGTGCGTGAAAAACTGACAAAAGTGCGTGTGAAAAAATAGAATTAATTGGACAGTTAACCAAGGAGAATGTTGAAAAAGAAAAGACTTGGAAGAGTCTGAGTATGATGTAGCAAAACTCGAGTGAAGAGAATTCGTCTGATTAGTAAAAACTGAATTAGGAAAATATAAATTTTTGTCTCGTTGCTATTATACATTTGTTATTAATCATTACTATTTTAATTCAATAATATCTCTCTATTTCTAATTCAATAATCAACCAAATTCGTTTTCATTATTACTATCTCAACAATCGTCTATCGTTTGTCGAAACCATATCACAAATTTGTGCAGTTAATTTTCTCCTGAAATCCCAGTACAGTCATTCATCGTAAGCATTCTGTATTTCTGTATTATATGTTTATTTAGTATTACTTTGAATATTAATAAATTTTTAATCATTAAATATGAGTTCCTTTGGTCCATGATTTAGAATAATTTATAGTATTAAATCTGATTATTAATATTGACTAATTATTTATAAGGTTGGAATTTAATAAAACTCAATATCGGATATTGGATTAATTGGGTGGCGCCAAATAAAGTAAAACCTACCAAGCTTTGCAAAAACTTTTCGAAGAGAGAGGAACTGAACTGGCAATGGCGTGTGAAGAACTGGCAAAAGTGCGTGAAAAACTGACAAAAGTGCGTGTGAAAAAATAGAATTAATTGGACAGTTAACCAAGGAGAATGTTGAAAAAGAAAAAGACTTGGAAGAGTCTGAGTATGATGTAGCAAAAACTCGAGTGAAGAGAATTCGTCTGATTAGTAAAAACTGAATTAGGAAAATATAAATTTTTGTCTCGTTGCTATTATACATTGTTATTAATCATTACTATTCTAATTCAATAATCAACCAAATACGATCTCTATTTCTAATTCAATAATCAACCAAATTCGTTTTCATTATTACTATCTCAACAATCGTCTATCGTTTGTCGAAACCATATCACAAATTTGTGCAGTTAATTTTCTCCTGAAATCCCAGTACAGTCATTCATCGTAAGCATTCTGTATTTCTGTATTATATGTTTTTTAGTATTACTTTGAATATTAATAAATTTTTAATCATTAAATATGAGTTCCTTTGGTCCATGATTTAGAATAATTTATAGTATTAAATCTGATTATTAATATTGACTAATTATTTATAAGGTTGGAATTTAATAAAACTCAATATCGGATATTGGATTAATTGGGTGGCGCCAAATAAAGTAAAACCTACCAAGCTTTGCAAAAACTTTTCGAAGAGAGAGGAACTGAACTGGCAATGGCGTGTGAAGAACTGGCAAAAGTGCGTGAAAAACTGACAAAAGTGCGTGTGAAAAAATAGAATTAATTGGACAGTTAACCAAGGAGAATGTTGAAAAAGAAAAAGACTTGGAAGAGTCTGAGTATGATGTAGCAAAAACTCGAGTGAAGAGAATTCGTCTGATTAGTAAAAACTGAATTAGGAAAATATAAATTTTTGTCTCGTTGCTATTATACATTTGTTATTAATCATTACTATTTCTAATTCAATAATCAACCAAATACGATCTCTATTTCTAATTCAATAATCAACCAAATTCGTTTCCATTATTACTATCTCAACAATCGTCTATCGTTTGTCGAAACCATATCACAAATTTGTGCAGTTAATTTTCTCCTGAAATCCCAGTACAGTCATTCATCGTAAGCATTCTGTATTTCTGTATTATATGTTATTTAGTATTACTTTGAATATTAATAAATTTTTAATCATTAAATATGAGTTCCTTTGGTCCATGATTTAGAATAATTTATAGTATTAAATCTGATTATTAATATTGACTAATTATTTATAAGGTTGGAATTTAATAAAACTCAATATCGGATATTGGATTAATTGGGTGGCGCCAAATAAAGTAAAACCTACCAAGCTTTGCAAAAACTTTTCGAAGAGAGAGGAACTGAACTGGCAATGGCGTGTGAAGAACTGGCAAAAGTGCGTGAAAAACTGACAAAAGTGCGTGTGAAAAAATAGAATTAATTGGACAGTTAACCAAGGAGAATGTTGAAAAAGAAAAGACTTGGAAGAGTCTGAGTATGATGTAGCAAAAACTCGAGTGAAGAGAATTCGTCTGATTAGTAAAAACTGAATTAGGAAAATATAAATTTTTGTCTCGTTGCTATTATACATTTGTTATTAATCATTACTATTTCTAATTCAATAATCAACCAAATATCTCTATTCTAATTCAATAATCAACCAAATTCGTTTCCATTATTACTATCTCAACAATCGTCTATCGTTTGTCGAAACCATATCACAAATTTGTGTGTTAATTTTCTCCTGAAATCCCAGTACAGTCATTCATCGTAAGCATTCTGTATTTCTGTATTATATGTTTATTTAGTATTACTTTGAATATTAATAAATTTTAATCATTAAATATGAGTTCCTTTGGTCCATGATTTAGAATAATTTATAGTATTAAATCTGATTATTAATATTGACTAATTATTTATAAGGTTGGAATTTAATAAAACTCAATATCGGATATTGGAATAATTGGGTGGCGCCAAATAAAGTAAAACCTACCAAGCTTTGCAAAAACTTTTCGAAGAGAGAGGAACTGAACTGGCAATGGCGTGTGAAGAACTGTGAAAACTAGTGCGTGAAAAACTGACAAAAGTGCGTGAAAAAATAGAAAATTGCCCAAAATCATAGCAGCTTTGACTGCCTGAGAAAATAGTTGGAAAAAGTTCTGAAGAGTCGAGTGAAGAGAATTCGTCTGATTAGTAAAAACTGAATTAGGAAAATATAAATTTTGTCTCGTTGCTATTATACATTTGTTATTAATCATTACTATTTCTAATTCAATAATCAACCAAATACGATCTCTCTATTTCTAATTCAATAATCAACCAAATTCGTTTCCATTATTACTATCTCAACAATCGTCTATCGTTTGTCGAAACCATATCACAAATTTGTGCAGTTAATTTTCTCCTGAAATCCCAGTACAGTCATTCATCGTAAGCATTCTGTATTTCTGTATTATATGTTTATTTAGTTACTTTGAATATTAATAAATTTTTAATCATTAAATATGAGTTCCTTTGGTCCATGATTTAGAATAATTTATAGTATTAAATCTGATTATTAATATTGACTAATTATTTATAAGGTTGGAATTTAATAAAACTCAATATCGGATATTGGATAATTGGGTGGCGCCAAATAAAGTAAAACCTACCAAGCTTTGCAAAAACTTTTCGAAGAGAGAGGAACTGAACTGGCAATGGGTGTGAAGAACTGGAAAAGTGCGTGAAAAAAAAGTGCGTAAAACTGTGAAAAAAAGAATTAATTGGACAGTTAACCAAGGAGAATGTTGAAAAAGAAAAGACTTGGAAGAGTCTGAGTATGATGTAGCAAAAACTCGAGTGAAGAGAATTCGTCTGATTAGTAAAAAACTGAATTAGGAAAAATATAAATTTTTGTCTCGTTGCTATTATACATTTGTTATTAATCATTACTATTTCTAATTCAATAATCAACCAAATCGATTCCATTCAATTATTCGCTATCTCAACAATCGTCTATCGTTTGTCGAAACCATATCACAATTGTGCAGTTAATTTCTCCTGAATCCCAGTACAGTCATTCATCGTAAGCATTCTGTATTTCTGTATTATATGTTTATTTAGTATACTTTGAATATTAATAAATTTTTAATCATTAAATATGAGTTCCTTTGGTCCATGATTTAGAATAATTTATAGTATTAAATCTGATTATTAATATTGACTAATTATTTATAAGGTTGGAATTTAATAAAACTCATATCGGATATTGGATAATTGGGTGGCGCCAAATAAAGTAAAACTACCAAGCTTTGCAAAAACTTTTCGAAGAGAGAGGAACTGAACTGGCAATGGCGTGTGAAGAACTGGCAAAAGTGCGTGAAAAACTGACAAAAGTGCGTGTGAAAAAATAGAATTAATTGGACAGTTAACCAAGGAGAATGTTGAAAAAGAAAAAGACTTGGAAGAGTCTGAGTATGATGTAGCAAAAACTCGAGTGAAGAGAATTCGTCTGATTAGTAAAAACTGAATTAGGAAAATATAAATTTTTGTCTCGTTGCTATTATACATTTGTTATTAATCATTACTATTTCTAATTCAATAATCAACCAAATACGATCTCTCTATTTCTAATTCAATAATCAACCAAATTCGTTTTCATTATTACTATCTCAACAATCGTCTATCGTTTGTCGAAACCATATCACAAATTTGTGCAGTTAATTTTCTCCTGAAATCCCAGTACAGTCATTCATCGTAAGCATTCTGTATTTCTGTATTATATGTTTATTTAGTAATTTGAAATTTAATAAATTTTTAATCATTAAATATGAGTTCCTTGGTCCATGATTTAGAATAATTATAGTATTAAATCTGATTATTAATATTGACTAATTATTTATAAGGTTGGAATTTAATAAAACTCAGTATCGGATATTGATTAATTGGTGGCGCCAAATAAAGTAAAACCTTACCAAGCTTTGCAAAAACTTTTCGAGAGAGAGGAACTGAACTGCAATGGCGTGTGAGAAC
>JACMZG010001340.1:0-10581 GCA_018340805.1 Microvelia longipes | reverse complement strand
AAAATAAATCTATTTAATTACAAACTTTTTCCAATTGGTTTTCAAAATTTTTATCTAACAAAAAAAAATTACGCCCAACGTGGGGCTCGAACCCACGACCCTGAGATTAAGAGTCTCATGCTCTACCGACTGAGCTAGCCGGGCTTGAATAATTTAGAAAATCTTCACAAATCCATCTTTCAATAAATTAATTCACTCTTTTACGCAATTAGTCATTAAACTTGAAAATAACATGTATCAATCTTCTTTATCAAAAAATAAATCTATTTAATTACAAACTTTTTCCAATTGGTTTTCAAAATTTTTATCTAACAAAACAAAAATTACGCCCAACGTGGGGCTCGAACCCACGACCCTGAGATTAAGAGTCTCATGCTCTACCGACTGAGCTAGCCGGGCTTGAATAATTTAGAAAATCTTCACAAATCCATCTTTCAATAAATTAATTCACTCTTTTACGCAATTAGTCATTAAACTTGAAAATAACATGTATCAATCTTCTTTATCAAAAAATAAATCTATTTAATTACAAACTTTTTCCAATTGGTTTTCAAAATTTTTATCTAACAAAACAAAAATTACGCCCAACGTGGGGCTCGAACCCACGACCCTGAGATTAAGAGTCTCATGCTCTACCGACTGAGCTAGCCGGGCTTGAATAATTTAGAAAATCTTCACAAATCCATCTTTCAATAAATTAATTCACTCTTTTACGCAATTAGTCATTAAACTTGAAAATAACATGTATCAATCTTCTTTATCAAAAAAAAATCTATTTAATTACAAACTTTTTCCAATTGGTTTTCAAAATTTTTATCTAACAAAACAAAAATTACGCCCAACGTGGGGCTCGAACCCACGACCTGAGATTAAGAGTCTCATGCTCTACCGACTGAGCTAGCCGGGCTTGAATAATTTAGAAAATCTTCACAAATCCATCTTTCAATAAAATTCACTCTTTTACGCAATTAGTCATTAAACTTGAAAATAACATGTATCAATCTTCTTTATCAAAAAATAAATCTATTTAATTACAAACTTTTTCCAATTGGTTTTCAAAATTTTTATCTAACAAAACAAAAATTACGCCCAACGTGGGGCTCGAACCCACGACCCTGAGATTAAGAGTCTCATGCTCTACCGACTGAGCTAGCCGGGCTTGAATAATTTAGAAAATCTTCACAAATCCATCTTTCAATAAATTAATTCACTCTTTTACGCAATTAGTCATTAAACTTGAAAATAACATGTATCAATCTTCTTTATCAAAAAATAAATCTATTTAATTACAAACTTTTTCCAATTGGTTTTCAAAATTTTTATCTAACAAAACAAAAATTACGCCCAACGTGGGGCTCGAACCCACGACCCTGAGATTAAGAGTCTCATGCTCTACCGACTGAGCTAGCCGGGCTTGAATAATTTAGAAAATCTTCACAAATCCATCTTTCAATAAATTAATTCACTCTTTTACGCAATTAGTCATTAAACTTGAAAATAACATGTATCAATCTTCTTTATCAAAAAATAAATCTATTTAATTACAAACTTTTTCCAATTGGTTTTCAAAATTTTTATCTAACAAAACAAAAATTACGCCCAACGTGGGGCTCGAACCCACGACCCTGAGATTAAGAGTCTCATGCTCTACCGACTGAGCTAGCCGGGCTTGAATAATTTAGAAAATCTTCACAAATCCATCTTTCAATAAATTAATTCACTCTTTTACGCAATTAGTCATTAAACTTGAAAATAACATGTATCAATCTTCTTTATCAAAAAATAAATCTATTTAATTACAAACTTTTTCCAATTGGTTTTCAAAATTTTTATCTAAAAAACAAAAATTACGCCCAACGTGGGGCTCGAACCCACGACCCTGAGATTAAGAGTCTCATGCTCTACCGACTGAGCTAGCCGGGCTTGAATAATTTAGAAAATCTTCACAAATCCATCTTTCAATAAATTAATTCACTCTTTTACGCAATTAGTCATTAAACTTGAAAATAACATGTATCAATCTTCTTTATCAAAAAATAAATCTATTTAATTACAAACTTTTTCCAATTGGTTTTCAAAATTTTTATCTAACAAAACAAAAATTACGCCCAACGTGGGGCTCGAACCCACGACCCTGAGATTAAGAGTCTCATGCTCTACCGACTGAGCTAGCCGGGCTTGAATAATTTAGAAAATCTTCACAAATCCATCTTTCAATAAATTAATTCACTCTTTTACGCAATTAGTCATTAAACTTGAAAATAACATGTATCAATCTTCTTTATCAAAAAATAAATCTATTTAATTACAAACTTTTTCCAATTGGTTTTCAAAATTTTTATCTAACAAAACAAAAATTACGCCCAACGTGGGGCTCGAACCCACGACCCTGAGATTAAGAGTCTCATGCTCTACCGACTGAGCTAGCCGGGCTTGAATAATTTAGAAAATCTTCACAAATCCATCTTTCAATAAATTAATTCACTCTTTTACGCAATTAGTCATTAAACTTGAAAATAACATGTATCAATCTTCTCTCTCTCTATTTAATTACAAACTTTTTCCAATTGGTTTTCAAAATTTTTATCTAACAAAACAAAAATTACGCCCAACGTGGGGCTCGAACCCACGACCCTGAGATTAAGAGTCTCATGCTCTACCGACTGAGCTAGCCGGGCTTGAATAATTTAGAAAATCTTCACAAATCCATCTTTCAATAAATTAATTCACTCTTTTACGCAATTAGTCATTAAACTTGAAAATAACATGTATCAATCTTCTTTATCAAAAAATAAATCTATTTAATTACAAACTTTTTCCAATTGGTTTTCAAAATTTTTATCTAACAAAACAAAAATTACGCCCAACGTGGGGCTCGAACCCACGACCCTGAGATTAAGAGTCTCATGCTCTACCGACTGAGCTAGCCGGGCTTGAATAATTTAGAAAATCTTCACAAATCCATCTTTCAATAAATTAATTCACTCTTTTACGCAATTAGTCATTAAACTTGAAAATAACATGTATCAATCTTCTTTATCAAAAATAAATCTATTTAATTACAAACTTTTTCCAATTGGTTTTCAAAATTTTTATCTAACAAACAAAAATTACGCCCAACGTGGGGCTCGAACCCACGACCCTGAGATTAAGAGTCTCATGCTCTACCGACTGAGCTAGCCGGGCTTGAATAATTTAGAAAATCTTCACAAATCCATCTTTCAATAAATTAATTCACTCTTTTACGCAATTAGTCATTAAACTTGAAAATAACATGTATCAATCTTCTTTATCAAAAAATAAATCTATTTAATTACAAACTTTTTCCAATTGGTTTTCAAAATTTTTATCTAACAAAACAAAAATTACGCCCAACGTGGGGCTCGAACCCACGACCCTGAGATTAAGAGTCTCATGCTCTACCGACTGAGCTAGCCGGGCTTGAATAATTTAGAAAATCTTCACAAATCCATCTTTCAATAAATTAATTCACTCTTTTACGCAATTAGTCATTAAACTTGAAAATAACATGTATCAATCTTCTTTATCAAAAAATAAATCTATTTAATTACAAACTTTTTCCAATTGGTTTTCAAAATTTTTATCTAACAAAACAAAAATTACGCCCAACGTGGGGCTCGAACCCACGACCCTGAGATTAAGAGTCTCATGCTCTACCGACTGAGCTAGCCGGGCTTGAATAATTTAGAAAATCTTCACAAATCCATCTTTCAATAAATTAATTCACTCTTTTACGCAATTAGTCATTAAACTTGAAAATAACATGTATCAATCTTCTTTATCAAAAATAAATCTATTTAATTACAAACTTTTTCCAATTGGTTTTTCAAAATTTTTATCTAACAAAACAAAAATTACGCCCACGTGGGGCTCGAACCCACGACCCTGAGATTAAGAGTCTCATGCTCTACCGACTGAGCTAGCCGGGCTTGAATAATTTAGAAAATCTTCACAAATCCATCTTTCAATAAATTAATTCACTCTTTTACGCAATTAGTCATTAAACTTGAAAATAACATGTATCAATCTTCTTTATCAAAAAATAAATCTATTTAATTACAAACTTTTTCCAATTGGTTTTCAAAATTTTTATCTAACAAAACAAAAATTACGCCCAACGTGGGGCTCGAACCCACGACCCTGAGATTAAGAGTCTCATGCTCTACCGACTGAGCTAGCCGGGCTTGAATAATTTAGAAAATCTTCACAAATCCATCTTTCAATAAATTAATTCACTCTTTTACGCAATTAGTCATTAAACTTGAAAATAACATGTGGTTTTCCAATTGGTTTTCAAAATTTTTATCTAACAAAACAAAAATTACGCCCAACGTGGGGCTCGAACCCACGACCCTGAGATTAAGAGTCTCATGCTCTACCGACTGAGCTAGCCGGGCTTGAATAATTTAGAAAATCTTCACAAATCCATCTTTCAATAAATTAATTCACTCTTTTACGCAATTAGTCATTAAACTTGAAAATAACATGTATCAATCTTCTTTATCAAAAAATAAATCTATTTAATTACAAACTTTTTCCAATTGGTTTCAATTTTTATCTAACAAAACAAAAATTACGCCCAACGTGGGGCTCGAACCCACGACCCTGAGATTAAGAGTCTCATGCTCTACCGACTGAGCTAGCCGGGCTTGAATAATTTAGAAAATCTTCACAAATCCATCTTTCAATAAATTAATTCACTCTTTTACGCAATTAGTCATTAAACTTGAAAATAACATGTATCAATCTTCTTTATCAAAAAATAAATCTATTTAATTACAAACTTTTTCCAATTGGTTTTCAAAATTTTTATCTAACAAAACAAAAATTACGCCCAACGTGGGGCTCGAACCCACGACCCTGAGATTAAGAGTCTCATGCTCTACCGACTGAGCTAGCCGGGCTTGAATAATTTAGAAAATCTTCACAAATCCATCTTTCAATAAATTAATTCACTCTTTTACGCAATTAGTCATTAAACTTGAAAATAACATGTATCAATCTTTTTATCAAAAAATAAATCTATTTAATTACAAACTTTTTCCAATTGGTTTTCAAAATTTTTATCTAACAAAAAAAAATTACGCCCAACGTGGGGCTCGAACCCACGACCCTGAGATTAAGAGTCTCATGCTCTACCGACTGAGCTAGCCGGGCTTGAATAATTTAGAAAATCTTCACAAATCCATCTTTCAATAAATTAATTCACTCTTTTACGCAATTAGTCATTAAACTTGAAAATAACATGTATCAATCTTCTTTATCAAAAAATAAATCTATTTAATTACAAACTTTTTCCAATTGGTTTTCAAAATTTTTATCTAACAAAACAAAAATTACGCCCAACGTGGGGCTCGAACCCACGACCCTGAGATTAAGAGTCTCATGCTCTACCGACTGAGCTAGCCGGGCTTGAATAATTTAGAAAATCTTCACAAATCCATCTTTCAATAAATTAATTCACTCTTTTACGCAATTAGTCATTAAACTTGAAAATAACATGTATCAATCTTCTTTATCAAAAAATAAATCTATTTAATTACAAACTTTTTCCAATTGGTTTTCAAAATTTTTATCTAACAAAACAAAAAATTACGCCCAACGTGGGGCTCGAACCCACGACCCTGAGATTAAGAGTCTCATGCTCTACCGACTGAGCTAGCCGGGCTTGAATAATTTAGAAAATCTTCACAAATCCATCTTTCAATAAATTAATTCACTCTTTTACGCAATTAGTCATTAAACTTGAAAATAACATGTATCAATCTTCTTTATCAAAAAATAAATCTATTTAATTACAAACTTTTTCCAATTGGTTTTCAAAATTTTTATCTAACAAAACAAAAATTACGCCCAACGTGGGGCTCGAACCCACGACCCTGAGATTAAGAGTCTCATGCTCTACCGACTGAGCTAGCCGGGCTTGAATAATTTAGAAAATCTTCACAAATCCATCTTTCAATAAATTAATTCACTCTTTTACGCAATTAGTCATTAAACTTGAAAATAACATGTATCAATCTTCTTTATCAAAAAAAAATCTATTTAATTACAAACTTTTTCCAATTGGTTTTCAAAATTTTTATCTAACAAAACAAAAATTACGCCCAACGTGGGGCTCGAACCCACGACCCTGAGATTAAGAGTCTCATGCTCTACCGACTGAGCTAGCCGGGCTTGAATAATTTAGAAAATCTTCACAAATCCATCTTTCAATAAATTAATTCACTCTTTTACGCAATTAGTCATTAAACTTGAAAATAACATGTATCAATCTTCTTTATCAAAAAATAAATCTATTTAATTACAAACTTTTTCCAATTGGTTTTCAAAATTTTTATCTAACAAACAAAAATTACGCCCAACGTGGGGCTCGAACCCACGACCCTGAGATTAAGAGTCTCATGCTCTACCGACTGAGCTAGCCGGGCTTGAATAATTTAGAAAATCTTCACAAATCCATCTTTCAATAAATTAATTCACTCTTTTACGCAATTAGTCATTAAACTTGAAAATAACATGTATCAATCTTCTTTATCAAAAAATAAATCTATTTAATTACAAACTTTTTCCAATTGGTTTTCAAAATTTTTATCTAACAAAACAAAAATTACGCCCAACGTGGGGCTCGAACCCACGACCCTGAGATTAAGAGTCTCATGCTCTACCGACTGAGCTAGCCGGGCTTGAATAATTTAGAAAATCTTCACAAATCCATTTCAATAAATTAATTCACTCTTTTACGCAATTAGTCATTAAACTTGAAAATAACATGTATCAATCTTCTTTATCAAAAAATAAATCTATTTAATTACAAACTTTTTCCAATTGGTTTTCAAAATTTTTATCTAACAAAACAAAAATTACGCCCAACGTGGGGCTCGAACCCACGACCCTGAGATTAAGAGTCTCATGCTCTACCGACTGAGCTAGCCGGGCTTGAATAATTTAGAAAATCTTCACAAATCCATCTTTCAATAAATTAATTCACTCTTTTACGCAATTAGTCATTAAACTTGAAAATAACATGTATCAATCTTCTTTATCAAAAAATAAATCTATTTAATTACAAACTTTTTCCAATTGGTTTTCAAAATTTTTATCTAACAAAACAAAAATTACGCCCAACGTGGGGCTCGAACCCACGACCCTGAGATTAAGAGTCTCATGCTCTACCGACTGAGCTAGCCGGGCTTGAATAATTTAGAAAATCTTCACAAATCCATCTTTCAATAAATTAATTCACTCTTTTACGCAATTAGTCATTAAACTTGAAAATAACATGTATCAATCTTCTTTATCAAAAAATAAATCTATTTAATTACAAACTTTTTCCAATTGGTTTTCAAAATTTTATCTAACAAAAATTACGCCCAACGTGGGGCTCGAACCCACGACCCTGAGATTAAGAGTCTCATGCTCTACCGACTGAGCTAGCCGGGCTTGAATAATTTAGAAAATCTTCACAAATCCATCTTTCAATAAATTAATTCACTCTTTACGCAATTAGTCATTAAACTTGAAAATAACATGTATCAATCTTCTTTATCAAAAAATAAATCTATTTAATTACAAACTTTTTCCAATTGGTTTTCAAAATTTTTATCTAACAAAACAAAATTACGCCCAACGTGGGGCTCGAACCCACGACCCTGAGATTAAGAGTCTCATGCTCTACCGACTGAGCTAGCCGGGCTTGAATAATTTAGAAAATCTTCACAAATCCATCTTTCAATAAATTAATTCACTCTTTTACGCAATTAGTCATTAAACTTGAAAATAACATGTATCAATCTTCTTTATCAAAAAATAAATCTATTTTTACAAACTTTTTCCAATTGGTTTTCAAAATTTTTATCTAACAAAACAAAAATTACGCCCAACGTGGGGCTCGAACCCACGACCCTGAGATTAAGAGTCTCATGCTCTACCGACTGAGCTAGCCGGGCTTGAATAATTTAGAAAATCTTCACAAATCCATCTTTCAATAAATTAATTCACTCTTTTACGCAATTAGTCATTAAACTTGAAAATAACATGTATCAATCTTCTTTATCAAAAAATAAATCTATTTAATTACAAACTTTTTCCAATTGGTTTTCAAAATTTTTATCTAACAAAACAAAAATTACGCCCAACGTGGGGCTCGAACCCACGACCCTGAGATTAAGAGTCTCATGCTCTACCGACTGAGCTAGCCGGGCTTGAATAATTTAGAAAATCTTCACAAATCCATCTTTCAATAAATTAATTCACTCTTTTACGCAATTAGTCATTAAACTTGAAAATAACATGTATCAATCTTCTTTATCAAAAAATAAATCTATTTAATTACAAACTTTTTCCAATTGGTTTTCAAAATTTTTATCTAACAAAACAAAAATTACGCCCAACGTGGGGCTCGAACCCACGACCCTGAGATTAAGAGTCTCATGCTCTACCGACTGAGCTAGCCGGGCTTGAATAATTTAGAAAATCTTCACAAATCCATCTTTCAATAAATTAATTCACTCTTTTACGCAATTAGTCATTAAACTTGAAAATAACATGTATCAATCTTCTTTATCAAAAAATAAATCTATTTAATTACAAACTTTTTCCAATTGGTTTTCAAAATTTTTATCTAACAAAACAAAAATTACGCCCAACGTGGGGCTCGAACCCACGACCCTGAGATTAAGAGTCTCATGCTCTACCGACTGAGCTAGCCGGGCTTGAATAATTTAGAAAATCTTCACAAATCCATCTTTCAATAAATTAATTCACTCTTTACGCAATTAGTCATTAAACTTGAAAATAACATGTATCAATCTTCTTTATCAAAAATAAATCTATTTAATTACAAACTTTTCCAATTGGTTTTCAAAATTTTTATCTAACAAAACAAAAATTACGCCCAACGTGGGGCTCGAACCCACGACCCTGAGATTAAGAGTCTCATGCTCTACCGACTGAGCTAGCCGGGCTTGAATAATTTAGAAAATCTTCACAAATCCATCTTTCAATAAATTAATTCACTCTTTTACGCAATTAGTCATTAAACTTGAAATAACATGTATCAATCTTCTTTATCAAAAAATAAATCTATTTAATTACAAACTTTTTCCAATTGGTTTTCAAAATTTTTATCTAACAAAACAAAAATTACGCCCAACGTGGGGCTCGAACCCACGACCCTGAGATTAAGAGTCTCATGCTCTACCGACTGAGCTAGCCGGGCTTGAATAATTTAGAAAATCTTCACAAATCCATCTTTCAATAAATTAATTCACTCTTTTACGCAATTAGTCATTAAACTTGAAAATAACATGTATCAATCTTCTTTATCAAAAAATAAATCTATTTAATTACAAACTTTTTCCAATTGGTTTTCAAAATTTTTATCTAACAAAACAAAAATTACGCCCAACGTGGGGCTCGAACCCACGACCCTGAGATTAAGAGTCTCATGCTCTACCGACTGAGCTAGCCGGGCTTGAATAATTTAGAAAATCTTCACAAATCCATCTTTCAATAAATTAATTCACTCTTTACGCAATTAGTCATTAAACTTGAAAATAACATGTATCAATCTTCTTATCAAAAATAAATCTATTTAATTACAAACTTTTTCCAATTGGTTTTCAAAATTTTTATCTAACAAAACAAAATTACGCCCAACGTGGGGCTCGAACCCACGACCCTGAGATTAAGAGTCTCATGCTCTACCGACTGAGCTAGCCGGGCTTGAATAATTTAGAAAATCTTCACAAATCCATCTTTCAATAAATTAATTCACTCTTTTACGCAATTAGTCATTAAACTTGAAAATAACATGTATCAATCTTCTTTATCAAAAAATAAATCTATTTAATTACAAACTTTTTCCAATTGGTTTTCAAAATTTTTATCTAACAAAACAAAAATTACGCCCAACGTGGGCTCGAACCACGACCCTGAGATTAAGAGTCTCATGCTCTACCGACTGAGCTAGCCGGGCTTGAAATAATTTAAAATCTTCACAAATCCATCTTTCAATAAATTAATTCACTCTTTTACGCAATTAGTCATTAAACTTGAAAATAACATTGTATCAATCTTCTTTATCAAAAAATAAATCTATTTAATTACAAACTTTTTCCAATTGGTTTTCAAATTTTTATCTAACAAAACAAAAATTACGCCCACGTGGGGCTCGAACCCACGACCCTGAGATTAAGAGTCTCATGCTCTACCGACTGAGCTAGCCGGGCTTGAATAATTTAGAAAATCTTCACAAATCCATCTTTCAATAAATTAATTCACTCTTTTACGCAATTAGTCATTAAACTTGAAAATAACATGTATCAATCTTCTTTATCAAAAAAAATCTATTTATTAATACAAACTTTTCCAATTGGTTTTTCAAAATTTTTATCTAACAAAACAAAAATTACGCCCAAACGTGGGGCTCAAACCCACGACCCTGAGATTAAGAGTCTCATGCTCTACCGACTGAGCTAGCCGGGCTTGAATAATTTAGAAATCTTCACAAATCCATCTTTCAATATAATTAATTCACTCTTTTACGCAATTAGTCAT
>JACMZG010000133.1:44413-63190 GCA_018340805.1 Microvelia longipes | reverse complement strand
TATAGAAGGAAAATATGGTTCTTCACTGAGTCTGACTCTAATGTATAGTAAGAAAATATAGAAGACCCACTTCACTTCTTTCCATTTGCTTTTGGACTGATGATGACCTCTAGTGAATTTTAAAGAGCTTTGTCTATAAAGTTTTGTGGAGATCTTCTATGAAGTTTTGTGATTATCTTCTATCATTATTAATAATAAACTCCTTTACTCTATTTCTTCTGATATAAAAATATTATGCTGTACAATCAAAGCTCTGTTATTAGCAAAGTTGTTTTGATAAATTTTACTTGTTGTTCAAGAGGCAGGCCTAAAATGTGACTCATTTTGTACTACTCAAACCAAATTTTTCTGAAAATATATCTTAAATTATGAAGGAAAAGCATAGTCTGCCTATCCAGAGTGGAGCCCTTCATATAAATGCACTTGCTCAAAATATTAAAAAATCGTACGAAGTACCGTTTTAATGAAATAAGTGGTTCCCTCCCAGTAGGTTGTGTGCAAAACATAAAGAGAACATTTTTTAAAGCTGATAAAATTTACTATATAAATAAGTGTTTTTTTGTATAAATTGTTTAACTACAACTACAGTTATGCCATTAGTTAAATGACTAAAAAAATGCAAAAAGTCTATATTTTTTCAAATAAATTCGCTGACTGCATAAATTAACCATTTTTTTGGTGTTTTTGAAAGAGCCATAACTTTGGTTGTAGTTATCCAATTTTGATGATTAAACACTCGTTTTATTGGAAATTTTATCATCTTCAAAAAAAGTTCTCTTCATGTTTTGCACACGACCTACAGGGAACCACTTATTTCAAGAAAACTGAAATTTGTGTGAATTATAAAATTTTAAGCATGCGCAATCATATGAAGGGCTCCACTCTGGATAGGCAGACTATGTTTTTCCTTTATAATTTAAGGTATATTTTCAGAAAATCTTGGTTTGAAGTAGTACAAAATGAGTCACATTTTTTCAGGTCCGGGCTCTTTCTTATTAAGTCAGAATTATGTTTTAATAGCAGTAATTAAGTAAAAATTACCTGAATGAATCATTTTTTAAGAGTAATTATGTTGGTCTTTTTTATTCTATTTATTAAAGCTTTGTCATACAGGTTTATAAATTTTATTTTCTTAATTTTAAATTTGGTTAAAACTTAACTCATAAAACTACTTGTTTTTTTTAATAATCCAATTTTCAGAAAAATAAAATGTAAAATTTATTTTCAGTTTTTTAAACAGAGCTTTGATTTG
The DNA here is from genome assembly GCA_018340805.1 of Microvelia longipes. NCBI lineage: Eukaryota > Metazoa > Arthropoda > Insecta > Hemiptera > Veliidae > Microvelia > Microvelia longipes. The sequence continues at coordinate 61,938 of JACMZG010000133.1, read as the reverse complement.
CTTTTATTATTTAATCTATAAAGTTTATAATTAAACTATAAAGCTTGTATTAAAATATGAAGTTTATAAGTAATTAATTAATCCCTGATCATCTTAGTTAATAAAATTAAAAAAAAAATAAATATTTAAAAGTCCATTAAATTTTTTTAAAGGCAGTTTAAAACGTTAATTTTTAAAGTAAAAGTTATTTTTAAATTATAGCCAATTTTCATTAGGAAAATTGCTGTCTTATTATAGTATAAGACACAGTTATAATTTGTTGACAGTGTAAGAAAATAATGAGGGGGAACCATTGAGGTTAGTCCTGGATGTTAAACCCTGCATACAATTCACAACAGGCCAACCTCATTCACATTTACCTTAACACTATTTTCCCATGCTGTCAACCGATTAAAACCGTGTGCTATACTGTAGGCAGTGTAATTAAAACCAATAAAATAAGTAACTAAGTTATTTGTTGAGGGGGAAAATGGAAAAAGTCTTCTCATTGAGGATTAACATAGATAAACAATATTAATATAGATGTTTACTTAAACAATTCAGAATATATAAAAAAAATATTTATTTTCTATTATATTTATAAAAACATTCTTTGCTACTAAAGCTCCTATTATATACAATTTGGACACAATAAAATAGACAGCTGTAGTTTATTCATGAAGTTGGTAGCACTGACTGGTAATGAGGGCTATGATAAGGCCTTCATTTTCCAATCAATGCTGTAAATATATGAGGAATAAGAAAAAAAGTTGATTAATTTAAATTTGTTCAATATTTAAGGCAAAATCGTATGCATTTAAATTAAATTGTATGTCCTTAAATTCTTTCAAGAGAAATAAACTCTTGAATATTATTTTTTATTGATTGAAGACAGTTTATATGAAAAATCCCATAGTAATGGATACGATGTTTAGAAAATTAATTTTTTCAGGAACTAAAAATTTCCCCATTAGGTAGCCTACAGGTTACCTTTGTTTAGCTCTCAATTGTAAAAATTAATGATGGGATGCAGGAGATAGTAGTAGTAAACTCTAGTGGTAAAAGCATGACGTCAGACGTTTTTTTTAATTAACGGCTTGTTGAAAATAAATTCAATTCACGAAGAGCTTTCGCCCAGGATCCTGAGCTTCTTCAGTTCTTAAAATGACAAAATGAGAAAGTTTGAATTTTGTCATTTTAAGAACTGAAGAAGCTCAGGATCCCTGGGCGAAGCTCTTCGTGAATTTATTTGAATAAATTTTAATAAAAAAGGACTAAAGTCTTCGTTAATTTAATTGATATTTATACTTTTCTTCAAACAGTTCAATATTTAAGACATGAGTGAGACTTTTGGATCACCCTGTATATTTATACCCTGAATTATAGTGAATGCCCTCTCTAGCTTTCTCTTATCTGATTAGTTAAATAATAACTTGAACTTCGGTTTTATTTGTTGGGTAGTTTCAGCGCCAAAAGTTGTTTATGCAGACGCTGCCTGCAGAAGTGATAGAATTCTGTTTCTCTAGTGAAATTCCTTCGAACTATGTCTTTAACTTCTTCGCTAACAGGTGGTTTGAATGAATTCTTGTTTATTCTTTTAAAATTCTCTAATTCATCTGTAACATTATAAGGACAAATATATAGTAAATACATTTATTCAATTATTTATTTGACGGGTATCATTACCAAGGAGTATGTATACTCCTTATTCAAATATATAAATACTGCATTGACCTTGTTATTTAATAAATAACAATAATACTATTAATTAAATAATTAATTTAAGTTGATAATAATTAATTAAATAATAATATTTAATTTTTTTATAAATTTTTTTGTATGTGCAATTTTAAATTATGTACTACAGTCCATCATTTAGTTTAAAAATCCCCAAGGTCATAAGCATTTTGGGGATTGACTAATCAGAGAAGCCCGCCAACCCCTCACTTAAAAAATGAAAAAAATCCCTTCCACCATAACCGCTGTAGGGAAATAACCTTCTTCCCGACAGTTGTTCACTTTGTTTTTGGTTCGTCTTGTGTTTACAACATTTTGAAAACTACTTTAAAATCATAACAATGATATTATAAAATAAAACTACACTAAAGAAATGCAAAAAAACATTACCAAGAAAATACGTCTAAAATAACCTGATTTGTTTACATAGTTTTTTCCCGCTCCCTTTTGCAGGGTTTTTTCTTTAGAATCGGCGGTGCCTAAACTGACCTGTTAAGATTTTTAAAGTAGTAGATGGACTGTAATTTGTTTTTTAGTCTATGGGGTAATAAAACCTTTCTACCAAAATAACAAACAATACAAAATATAAAAATGCACACACTCACAAAATGTATAAAAAATTAAATATTATAATTTCTTTTGTTGTTTCTGATATTAACTATATTAATAGTAATATTAGGAACTATATTATTATTCTTTTTAGTGCCCAACATTACTATAATTATTAATCAAATTAATAATAAGAGAAAATTAAAAATATTAATTAAAACATTAATAGCCTGAACAAATAATAACAGTTTTTATGTGTAATCTGAAAGCTTTAAAAGTGTTAATAGGAATAAATTGTTTATTTATAATAAAGAAAGTAATTAAACTTAACAGTAAGTATTGATTAGTATGTATTAAGTTTTAGAAATAATTAAAATTAATTAAGTTCTTATTAGTTACTCTTTCCACAACTATTTTTTTTATTTTATTATTTTTAATTTTTTTTTATTTTCTATTTTTACTATAATTTCTTGTCTTAATTTACCATTTTCTTCATAAAAAATGTTTGAAGGTGTAATTTATTTTTTTTTTATTATTTTATTTTTAATTATTACCTAAAGTCTATAAAATTTTTTGTAGTAGTTTAAATATTATGATTTATTATTTTAATGATCATAGTATTAAATAAAATAAATAAATTTTTTTTTAAATTTATCTTCATTTTTTGTATAATTTTGTTATACAACGTTTTAAATTATTTGTTATATTTAATGTTTTAAATTTTATTATAGTATTTCATATTTTTTTGTAAAATGGCTCTGCCTTATATGTATAAATAAATTTAAATTAAAGATAAATAGTTAGAATCATTCTTATGAAAAAAATTCATGTATACAATAAAAAGAAAGAATAATTAAAATTAAGATCAGAATTAAAAACTAAAACTATGTTAGACAGTAGAACTTAAGTAGAATAAGTTATAATATCATACTATAAGATAAAGATTTTAAAAATAAAATAAGAAAAAAATTAAACATATTAAAGTTACAATAATAAAAGAAAAAAACTGAGTGAAATTAATTAAAACCATTTATAAAATATAAATTAAAAACAAAAAGAAAATCCTATTTAGAAAATATGAGAAAAATAAAAAAAACAATCGAGTACGGGGGACCTTATAAGTTTACCTAAACACTTCGGATTCGCTATGCTCAGATTCTCTTCGCTCGTCCTCAAAATCACCTAAATTATATTACAACACGTCTTTAGACTCGCTTCGCTTGTCCTCAGATTGTAAATACCTTTGTTTTAGTACCTGCGGTCACCCATCCAGGCACTGACCTCGTTTGAAACGAAACTTAGTAAATTTAATTATTACATAAAGGTATATACAAACCAAGCTTCAAATTGATTGGGTTACGTTTCAATTTTTTATTAAAAACATTATACAAATCATTGGATGAAAATTAAAAAATGCTGATAATCAGATGAAGATTGGCTCATATATTGGTCTTATATACATGACTGCGTTCTATAGGTTTTCGACTTGTGTCTGACTTCTACTGCGCTTAGGGGATGGATAGTATTCTCATACCATAAGTAAATTTTTCAAAGTATATTGCCAAATAAAAATATGAAAGACGAATTAGCATGTTAAGGACAACAATGAATTAGTGTACATCTTGTTTAGTAAAAACCTTCATTAGCATGATCTCAGCTTGTTAGCTGGTAAGATACCATTCATTACAGGTTGTACTAGGAACTCTGATCCAGCGCTGTATTATTAACTTACAATAATTAATTTCGTATCTCTTCCTCTATATAGGATTATCAAATAAACAAAGAATCTTACTGAAATAAATTCCTGAAGCTCCTCTAAAGAATCTAGGTACGTAATGTTCTAAAACAGTCAATGTTGTATTAAAATCTTCTAGAACTCCAACAACAGCATAGTGACGTTCAACTGCTCTCTTTGCTCGCTCTAGAGCTCCCACCGTGTTAAATGGCCTGGAAAGTAGAAGATTATTAAAGTTTAAAAATAACAGAACAACTGAAGAAGTTAATTAAAGTTTATTAATAGCAAAACAACTGCAAAAGTTAATTAAAGTTTATTAATAGCAGAACAACTGCAAAAGTTAATTAAAGTTTATTAATAGCAGAACAACTGCAAAAGTAAAAAATAGCAGAACAACTGGAGAAAATAATAAAAGTTTGTTAACACCAGAACAACTGCAAAAGTTAATTAAAGTTTATTAATAGCAGAACAACTGCAAAAGTTAAAAAAAATAGCAGAACAACTGGAGAAAATAATAAAAGTTTGTTAACACCAGAACAACTGCAAAAGTTAATTAAAGTTATTAATAGCAGATCAACTGCAAAAGTTAATTAAAGTTTATTAATAGCAGAACAACTGCAAAAGTTAATTAAAGTTAATTAGCAGCAGAAATAACTGACTAAATACATACTAAATATCTATATGTATACTTACTAATATAGATAATAACTTACAATAAAAGACGTAACGTTTCGAACTGTAGTTTATATATATATATATATATATATATATAATATATATATATATATATATATATATATATATATATATACATACATATATATTGACTTTCTAGGTATATATTATGTATTGGTCATGAAACATTGCAGAAATTTAAACCAATTGCACTAATTAAAGGTGTTTTTTTAATTCTTTATTTTAACTGAATAAGAATTCAATACAATACATAGTAATAAGAAATTCGCAAATGATACTCACGTGCAAGCATCTGAATGTCCGCAGAAGAATAGTGATTGTCTCCTGTGATCACCGATCCCTTCTCTTGTTTCTCCCTCTAAATACTGACATTCTCTATCGCCTCTGAGAACACAAGTCTCGAAATCCTAAACAAATATGCTCCGATTAATTGATTCATCATAGGAAAAGATGGTCTTTACAATCATTTTATATAAGTGTAGAATCTTATCATTTATATTCTTAGATTAGTCTTACTACCAGTTTTCGAAAATAGTAACTGAATATAGGCTTTTAATCTTCATAACTACCATTGTTATAACTAACTATCCTCCAGATCCCACTAACAGGTAAAAGGCTTTCATTGTAATAACGGATACCTTTTAAAACTGAGGAACTTCACTTCAAATAAGCAACTTCCGGTAGTGACTGCGTTAATATGAATGATAATTCCAACTATCGCTTCCACTGTGGAAGGCATCTTTAGGGCTGTAGGAGATCATGGATGAAAACACAATGCTCGACAAAACTGAAATGAATTCCTTCAGAGTTCAGTTTTATAGAGCATTTTGTTTTCACCCATGATGTCCTATATCCCTGAAAATGCCTCCCACGCCAGCCACTGGAAGCGAAACATTGGATTCTTTATCTGCATTGACGTGGTCAGCACCGGAATACCACGAATAATTTTGTTCACAAATTAAAAACTATTTGGTAAATAAAATACTTAAGATCATCAAGAGCCCATTTGGAAATCTCGTTCAAATGAATAATGTTTTTTTTTTAATTATTATTGATTAAAATAAATTTTTAATTAATTAATTGAAACAAATTGATTAATTAAATATCGACAAATGAAGAATCAGTTATCGTCGATATTTGCTGTTGGATATATATATATATCCAACATCTGATATTGGGCTGGTTTCGGCTTAACGCCACCATCAGCAGGTGGGTCAGCAAAAAAAGACTGGACCACAGATAAGACAAAGTTGGACTAGACCAATAAGACTACCTTTTTAAGCCATGAAGGATCTGGAAGGGGTATATCTGGAAAAGCCTGCTTCCTTTCAACATAGTACCAAGGTGCTCTGACGTAGTAGTACCAACTGATAACTCTCTCAACCGGATCTCGAACCAGGTTAACGTAAATGGGTTCGGGCAATCCCATCCTGCAATGGATAACAAATATCTACATAGCTAAATGAAAATGGATTTCCTGATAAATTCAAATTATGATAAAAATTAGCTGCAACGTTTGTCATTTATGAATTAATTACATAAATTAAAAGAAAATTTATGTTAGAAGATATTATCAAAGATGACGTCGAGTCATCAATAATACGATTGACAAATGATGGAACATTTCCCAGATGTAGCACTGAAGTTTTCTCGTTATATTCCTAGGTGTCTCTCGCACAATTACATTGTCTCAATTTAGATTTTCTAACATAAATTTTATTAATTTATGTAATTATTTCATATTGAGGCAATGTAGTCGTGCAAAAGACATCTAGCAAAATGCAGTGCTGTATTAGAGAAATGTTCCATCATTTGTCAATCATCATTATTTGATGACTCGATATAATAGTATGTCCCGCTCTGTTTTGGTGCGTATAATTCAAGTATTTTGAATAAAAGGGATGACGCATTAAGGAACATTTCTGACCCCATGGAAGTTGTATGAGATAGAGAAATAGGAGCAAATTTACCTTCCCTTATAATGAAATAAAGGCGCCAAACGTAGGTTATGTAGCAAAGTTGTCGAGTTTGCTTCTAAACTTTCTTCTGGGCTTCTTGTGATTGTTACATTTGTGGTGCTTGTTAAGTCATTTGTGCTTATTTAATTTTAAATTTTGGACTATACTTAGCCACTTCAGCGAGTGATAATTTAAGCGTGTTTTGTTATAACCTTCTCAAGCAATAAAGAATTGGAAACCATTGAGAGGTAAGTTTGCCTTTTAAAACCTGCGCTGTTATAAGAATTGTAAGCATGTGCAGTTGGTTTTTGACGTGTGTTTCGTGTTGAATTCTCTCGATTTTTGGTTTTCGATGGGGGTCACTTTTTTGTATGGAAAATCGACTTAGTGCGTCATCTCCTTTATTCAAGATCCTTGGTATAATTAGACGTAATGATAAATTAATTCATCAGAGTGCCGACAGAGCCTGAACTCACTTTGTCCTTTACCTAAAATCCGAAGAATATAATGTGAAGTATTCACCAGAGATGAACGGCGCTCTCTTACCGTCATCATGACACCGTAAGCAAAACACATATAATTTCATATTACCGAGTTCAACAAAACATGAATAATTGACTTAATATATATTTTTGTTCTATTGGCTCATGAATTAGCATAGTATAATCACTAAGTTTATGATATGGGCTAATTCATTCAACATTCATTCATAAGCAAGGCCATTGACCAAATTTGCAAACACAAATGCGAGAGGGATTCAGCGCAGTTAATTTTTTTTGCATTTCATGAGTTGTAGTTAATTTTTTAATGGCAGAAATTGCTTTTGATTCGTCATACCATAAAACTAACGAAAAAATAGTAAGTTAACGAAATAAATCAATGGAAATCTAGAAACATAGCTTCTACAAAATCCTTCACATAATGAAGACCATGGATACTTACTGAGTAAAATTAAGGAAACAGATATGTTTGACGTAAACTGATGGAGTTGAGTAGCTGTTTACCATAGCTGCTAACCCTAGCTGTAACACATTATAATACAAATTAAGAATTATTACAAACTAAGTATATTATTTGATAATACTTCAATGATTTGGAGAAATTGAGACTGAAATGTTAAGTGAAAAGCCCTCTCTAAAAATATCTATGCCTGCAGTTAAGGGTGGGTTTCCACCGATATGAGACAAAAACTTTTGCTTTGTAATTCAAGACGGATAAAATAAAAGTCATACTTATAATATTGAAGATTACCTGTTCAGAAGGCGGTAACCTTATTGTTTCAACTCTCTGAATATGGTCTCTATGGAAACCAAAATCATTTCTTGCAGCTAAATGTCGTAGTAACTCCATGAAAGTTTGACTTCCTACTTTAGGCACTCTGTTGAAGAATACTAATTCTTTACCAGCACGAGCTGTGTTGTTTAATCTTTCAACACCTTCAAGCTGAAATTAAATATCAGATACGGTTTAAAACAATGCTAATTTAATAAACGAGACAGAATACGTTGTATCTGCTATTCTTACAAAACCTGCTACTCAAAGAATAGGAGTGGCAGAAGGATACCCCTATGCCTAAGTGCATTTAATGCAATAATTTAATCACTATTTATAAATAACGATGTTATGGGAGCATGCACTGTTAAGAAAGCATTCACAAAACGAACTTGATAGAACTTATTGCATCCTAAACGTCGGTAACTGTAAATAGTAATGATTTCCAACAATCAATCTTTATTTCAACTTTTGTTCAAGTTTTTAGTTCAAGTTAGGTAAGATTTGGATTGAACACTTAGACTGTGACACTAGAGACTCGGACTTACAGGTGTCAGTAGAGGTCCATTTCGCAAGCCCCCCATGATCGAATTTTCTAACCAAATAGGCCCCATTCGTTTGTACTTTGATTGAACCCGTTTGTACCCGAATAATTTCGTTTGTACCCTTATAGTTTTCCGGAAAATACAGGAAATCTTTGGGGGGGTGGGCTGGAAAAATGCCAACCGCTCCATGATCGAATTTTAACACCGGAGAACTTGCAAACGTTTGTACTTCGTTTGTACCCGAGAGTAAAACTTTTTTTCGTAGTTTACTCGCGTAAAAATTAAAAGTTCGACTTTCGACTCCAAACAACTTGCAATCGTTTACATATATGTGTGTACACACACACACACACACACACACACACACACAGTAGTAAACATTGCGCTCTAGATAACACCTGCCCTAGGTTTCTTTATCAGTTGGCAAGAATTAAACAAAATATTGAATATGGAGAACAATAGAAATACCTTTGTTTCTAATTTAATAAACTTTAATATTGTTTGTGTCCAAATTAACTTACAAAAATCAATTAAGGCTACACATAATCTATGTAACTTCATTTCAGAAAATAAAATAGATTTAGCTTTTATACAGGAACCCTATACATTAAATAATAAAATTGCTGGATTTCCTAGCGAGTACAGAATTTTTCAGCGAGGTGAGGGGAAAATCAGAGCTGCTGTAGTTGTAACTTGTAAGCATTTTGATGTTATTCTCCACTCTCAGGTTTCTAATGAGGATAGAGTTCTTGTAGAGATACAATATGGCTCTTACAACTTTTTTGCGTCCAGTCTTTATTTACCTTATGATAGAGATCTTGCTTTTGATTTAAACAGCCTAGATTCAATATTGTCAGCATGCAAGTCTAAGTTTCTTTTAGCCTTAGATAGCAACTGCAGGTCTAAAACATGGTTTGACGTCATGACAAATCACCGTGGCAGTATTTTCGAGGAATATATAATATCTAACTCCCTATTCTTAATTAATGAAGATGTTGGCCTTTCGTCTTTTGAAACCATAAACGGTTGTAGTAACATAGATTTAACGCTCGCATCGAATACAATGTTGAGCTTAATAAAAGAATGGAACATCTCTGAGGTAGACAGTTTATCTGACCATAAATATATTTTATTTCAAATCGGCAACTCTAATAAATTTGAACCAACGATTCCGAGATTTAAGTTCGTCACAAAACGTGCCGATTGGAATAAAGTCCACCAATCCCTTCGAGATAGTTTATGTTTACTGCTTCCCTTTCTGAGTGATTCTTCTAATCTCGACGATGATTTAGCGTTATACATATGTGATTTGACTCTTGAAGAGCTTGACTTATTTATAATCTCTTTTTTCGATCTCATCACTAAATCATGTTGTGATGGTATACCGTCGATTGTACATGTTAAAAAGAAAACCTTCAAAAATCGGTAAACTGGTGGAGCGAAGATTTAGATAATTAGAAAGAAAACCTCGACTTTACGTAGGCGTTACCAAAGAACTAGGAGTAATAAAACGTTAAGAGCGGTTAGAAAGCTGGAATATTATGCTTCGAAACAAGCTTATCAAATAAAATCTTGGAGGCTAAGTTAGAATCGTGGAAAAATTCTGTAACAAGGGAATAATAATCCCTGGCATACTATATACAAAATGGCGGCTGGAAAACTGCGTCCAGAACCTGCCTTTCCACCCTAAAAAGACATGATGGTACATTTACTTCAAGCATAGATGAAACATTGCAAGTGTTGGTGGATCAGTTCGTGCCAAAAGATTCCTCTGCTTTCGACTCTCCTGTACATCTACAGTGTAGAGAAAGAGTAAACCAGCCTTTAGATACCTTGAATGATACAGAGTTCTCGCAGTATGAAATTGAGCGCGTCGTTAAAAATTTTAACCCAAAAAAATCTCCGGGTCACGATGGTCTTACAAGTGACATAATTTTATCTGTATTTTTGAGGTACCCTAAAGCAATAACTACTATGTATAATCACTGTTTGTTTAAAGGTCTTTTTCCTTCAATATGGAAAATATCTAATACTGTTTTGCTTGAGAAACCTGACAAAAAAAATCTAAATGAGGCTTCCAAATTTAGGCCAATTAGTCTACTGCCTGTCGCAGGTAAAGTATTAGAAGCTCTCATATCTCAAAGAATAATGCATCATGTGTTAACTAATAACTTAATATCCGAAAAGCAGTACGGGTTTCGTCCTCAGTCTAGTACACAAGATGCTTTGAAGCACGTATCTTCTTTCGTAAATGAATATTTAGAGATGAAATGGGAAGTAGTTCTAATATCGCTAGATGTGAAAGGAGCCTTCGATGCTGCTTGGTGGCCGAGCATTTTAAACGCTTTAAGAGATCTAAAGTGTCCAAAGAATTTGTACAATACGTCTAAAAGTTATTTTAGTAATAGGAAAGTACGGATCACTCTAAATTTCAAAAGTATTTCCGCTGAAGCTACTAAAGGAGCACCTCAAGGAAGTTGTAGCGCACCAATGTATTGGGTTGCTATGTATGATCCAATACTTAAACTTAAATACCCAGCTCATTCAGATGCTATAGCGTTTGCTGATGATTTCTTTTTGATGATTGCTGCAAAAACAAAATTAGAGCTGGAAATCAAAGCGAGTAGAGCTCTAGAATTAGTGAGTGTTTGGGCTTTTTCTAATAAGATAACTTTTAATAAACAAAAATCGAAGATTCTTTATGTAAACAAGAAAACAAAACCCAGGCGATATATCTATCATGTTTGAAAATGAGATGTTGGGTCTGTTGATGCATTGAAATATCTGGGAGTACTTCGATCGGACATTTTCATGGGACTATCATATTGATTATGTAGCTAATAAGAGTCTCCAAGTGGTGAACTGTCTATCTCGTTCAGCGAAGTTTACTGGGGTCTAGGCCACGTAGCTCTCAAAGTGATATACAAGGGTGCGTTTATTCCGATGATGCTCTATGCTGTAGCTATTTGGCATGAGGCTTTAAAGCTAAAGAAAAATAAATTAAAATTTGAACGTGTTCAACGCCTTATTGCCTTACGGATAATTCGTGGCTATAGAACCATATCATACAATGCTGCTTGCGTCATAGCTGGGATCACCCCTATCAGTTTATTAGCTGATGAGTTATCAACGATCGATCTTATTAAATCTGGACGTCAAGTACACAACATGGATGGATCACTTCTAGACACCCCTGTACGATGTCGTTTTTGGAGTCATCCAAGCTATTTTAAATCTATCAATAGAAGCCAATCTCTTAACGCCAGCTACGAGATATATACAGATGGTAGTAAGGATGGAGAACATGTAGGCTGTGGCTTCGTTGTTTATCAGAACGGAACCTTTTTGACTGAGCAGGGGTTCCGTTTAGCAGGTTATTGCTCGAACAATCAAGCCGAACAATTGGCTATCCTGAAAGCTCTAGTTTGGACGGAGCTAAATGTTGCCCTGGGAGAAACAGTTTGTGTAAAAACAGATAGTAGAATTACTCTCGACTCGTTAAATAACGTTAAAAATCATCTTCGTTTAATTGAAAGTATCAGAACCAAACTAAGAATCTTGGATGCTTCGATTCAGGTCTCTTTCAACTGGGTCAAGGCCCATATTGGCATCGAGGGGAACGAGCACGCAGACAGAATTGCTAAAAACGCCTCGCATTTACAAGAAGATCCACATTACGATCGGTTACCATTGTCAACAGTAAAACATTTAGTGCACAAGCGAATCATCTCTCGTTGGCAAGATGCCTGGCAAATATCTGACACTGGTCATTTAACTAGAGACTTTATGCCATCTGTCGAGAAGCGTCTAAGCTCAAAAATGCATCACATGGAAATCAGTTGGCAATTGACACAAATCTTGACTGGTCATGGCAAATTTTATCCTTATCTCCACAGATTTAACCTGCGAGAATCTCCAACTTGTTTATGTGACAATCTGTCTTCTCAAACTGTTGATCATATTTTATGGGACTGTCCTATCGTTGATCCAGCCAGATTATACCTAATTCAGTTTATCACTACTCAAGGGAAACCATGGCCCCTACCGAAATACAAATTTTTAAAACTTAAATACTGGAACAGCTTTATAAGTTTTGTGTTTAAAGCTTTTGATACGCTATTCCTTTATAAGTTCATACTAATGTTTTCTCTTGATATTTTACTATGATTATTACTTAAAAAAAAAAAAAAAAAAAAAAAAAAAAAAAAAAAAAATAAATAATAAAAATAAAAAAAAAATAAAAAAAAAAAAAAAAATATAAAATATAATTAAAATTTAAAAAAATAATAATTATACAAATAAATAAATAAATAAAATAAAAACAAATAATAATAAATAAACAAATAAAATCTCGTTGCCAACTTATTATTTTCTTATCAAGTTGTTTCTGTATTTTGTTTTGTTTCTCATATAATCATTGTATCTTACTATATGAATAGGATTTATATAAAGTTATGTATATTTGTAATTGTATATATATAAGAATTAATTTTTAACAAATTATAAAAAAGTATTAGCAATTCCTCTTGGTTCATCTCTATAGGAAAGTATCACTTTAGATAGTTCCACTATAAGTTCCTTAATATTGATTCTGTAGTCATTAAGTATATATTCTAGATAAATGTGCATGTCACATAGACTTTCAGATTGAACTACCCCGGATTGCTAAGACTACATCAGATATCATAATTATTGTAAGTCAATCTTTTAATTTAAGTAGTATTTTTAAAGTAGCCTTGTTACTAGTTTAGTTTTTAAGTAGGATTGTTTTGGCTTTGCTTTGTTTATTTTTGTTTTTGAATTGTGCAAGTTCTTATGTCTTTTAAACTAGTTACGTCCTTCTGTGTCGATTATTTGCATTTGAATTTTTGTTAAACTTATTTAATTAGTTATACATATTCTCTTTGTTAAATAAGTTTCCCGTCTAGTCATATCGATAGTTTATGTAATTCGTAAGTAATAGTTTAATATTTCGGATTTGATTACAAAGCATGTAGTACTTCGGTGGAGCATGCTGTATTTTATTTCTAAAAAAAAAAAAAAAAAAAACACACAACACACACACACACACACACACACAACATATATATATATATATATATATATATATATATATATATATATATTATATATTATAATATATATATATATATTATGTATATATATTAAAGGGAAAGTACAAACGAAAAAATGTTTTACTCTCGGGTGGAGGTTACACAGAGCTATATCATTTGATATAACAACTTTTGCGAAACATGAAATAGTTGACACAATATAGTTGTGCGAGAACACCAAAGAATGTAACTAGCAAAACGCAATGCTACATCTGGGAACTGTTCCATCATTCAACCTTACTCATTCTCACCTTCAATTAAAGTTAAGGCTCTGTCGGTGCCCTGATGAGTTAGACGTACGAACAGAGTAGGACTAGCATTATCTCGAGCCTCAATGATGACAAATGTCGAATAAAGGACAGTTGCCAGATGTAGCATTGAATTTTGCTAGTTGCATCTCCTAGGTGTCTCTCGCACAATTATATTGTTTACAGAGCCCCGAGAGCCATTAAATAGCTTTTATGCTCTTTAATGTATTGAGATGCTATGCCTCTCTAGTAATATTTATCTCTATGCCATATACTTATTAAAGTTACCTCAGCGCTATCCTTGAGTTGTCTCATCATAACACTAACTGCGCTGTAACCGGTCGCACCTAAAACAACATATCAAATTATATATCGTTAGATGGGTGACAGTATGTCGAAAATTGAGGTGGTCCGAGGACGCTCGATATTTCGCATTGCTGTAAGAACATCTTTACGCTCTGTAGGAGCGTCATTCGGATAAGATTGTGAGAGTTTTATAACTCACTCTTAGATGATGCTTTTTTAGATGATGAGACTTATAAAAATGTTTAAACGCTGGAGGCCGCTTGTGGCCCATTTTCCCGTTTCTTGTATTGAACCCCTGTATATTCTTTATATGAAACACACTGTATATTCTTTATATGAAACACCCTATATTCTTTATATGAATACACTGTATATTCTTTATATGAACACACTGTATATTCTTTATATGAAACCCTGTATATTCTTTATGAACCCCTGTATATTCTTTATATGAAACACTGATTTCTTTTATGAACTGTATATTCTTTATATGAAACACACTTATTTATATGAACACACACTATATTCTTTATATGAAACACTACACATATATTCTTATATAAAACACCTGTATATTCTTTATATGAACAACTGTATATTCTGGACAGCCCTTCCCAACCCTTGGGTCGCGACCCAGATTGGGTCGCGAACGGAATGTTTTGGGTCGCCAAATTTTTTTATTATTAACAATCCAAAAAATGACAAAGATATATGTAAAACATTATTATAAGCAATATAACAGATTTGCTTAAACAGATATTATTTTTAGAAATTGATAATACTTTAACATGCAATAACAAAAAGAAGCCGCGGCCAAAACATTTCTTAGAAGTCCTTTACCGACAGAGGCACCCGCCTTTATCTAATTCTTACTAACTTTGATGAATTGTTATACCTATGATTTTACTGTGTTAAAGGTTTCTTATTACTTTTTTTAAAGGTTCGGGTTATTAAAATTATAATGTTCAATTATATGTAAATTTGGTTCTAACAATCATCAAAGTAGTTTAATACTCGTACAAGTTTTTTAATATTATTGTGTTACCAGTTTTTTTTTTATAGATTTACGTTTTAATTAAATTAGTGAAATGAATAACAAAACACGGCTTGACTTATTAGTGGAAACCACAGCAACAAAATAGTCATTGATATCATACATATTTTATTTTTTTATTCTTTTCAGCATATTTCTTTTGGGATAAAATTCTCTAATGGATAGCGTATGCAGTAATTGAAGTCATAACTAGTTCGGCAATAAATAAAAACGCCTGCAATTTTCAGGTTATGCAAAATAAATGCATTTGGGTCGCCAAACTTTAGAAAAGCAAATTATAGGGTCGCGTTACTACAAAGGTTGGGAAACGCTGTTCTGGACTATTGAGTCCCTCTTCTTAAATAAACCACTTCCCTTCCTATCCCAACTTTTTCGCTCATTTATCCTTCGGAAATTACTTAAAACAAAAAAAGCGGAGAGAAAGTCCTGCATAATAACTTAAAGAAATAAATGTTAAAAACAAATAAATACAAAAAATAATTAAAATTTCAATTTCTTTAAAGTTTAAGTCGTTCACATAGGGAAATAGAAAGTGATATTTTTAAGCGTATTTAAATACGTTTTATAATGACTCGCTTTTAACACTAAGTTAATACATTCCTCTGTCAACTGCAATTTAATAAAGTGTAAATATTGTGCTGTAAAGTACGGAGTGTATGATGACCAATATCGTCCACTGGCGCCAGCGGACATAATTATAATCAATAAGATTTCTTCTCAAAATATTTTTATTAGCATTAAATAATAACTTGAAATTTTTTAGTTCTGATGTTAAAGTTGGAGAGGTACAAATCTTTTTGTTTAGAATTATTAAATTTGAAATCGTCAAGTTGTCAATTGTGTTATGCCACCTCATTTGGTACTTCTAGTCAAAGAGGATACACTATATACTAGAGAGGGTAAGCCTACTTAAATACATTGGGATGCCTGAAACATAATTTTGAGGCTCTCAGGGGCTCTGTGGAGCTTAATGAAACCTCCTTCAATAGTAAGTTAAGGTTATAATAAATCAATTGATTTCGGCTTCCCGCACATTAATTGTGTTTTGAATTGCATTTTTAACGTTCTACTATATAAGTTATTGTAATTTTGTACTGATTATTTGATTATATTTTAGAGAAGGTTGTCAGGTTACTTTTTCGATGTTTCAAAATGAGACCTATAGGGCTCCTCTAGAAATAATATCTATGTTTCTAGTGCACAGTCTTTTTTATCACTTAAACATACGACCGGAATTTTCATTAGAATCGCCCCAAATTTGGTATAAGATATATTAAAAACCAATAATGCGCCAAGTATTCTTTACATAATTTTCGTTTCGATCCGAGAAAGTCTTCGAGAGTTATCGTTCGCCATAAACAAGAGTGGAAATTCACACACACACATTTATTTATATTATATTATATATATATATATATATATATATATTATATTATATATATATATATATATATATATATATATATATATATATATAATATCGAACGCTAAAATCATCAGCATGATTCGCTGAGCATGTGTGCAAAAGTTCGAGTCTCTACAACAAAATATTGGAAGAGCAATTTGGGGGAATTGAAAAAAGGTATATCCCAACTTGACGAAATTTATAATATAATAAAAAAAAATAAAATATCATAAATTAATTCTTATAACACCATTTATCTCCAGCTAAACGGATGAACCGCTCGTTTAGTTCAATCAAGTACCGCTGTGACCTCACGGAGCGCCACTTATCTACCGGTACGGCAATTTGATTCAATCAATCAATCCTTAATATATGCCTATACGCCGTTTATCACTGTTTTTTGAAACATCTGTTTTCGTGTAAAATGTTTTAGGAAATTACACCTCCAAACAGATTTAGTATGATTTTTCGAACAAGTCTAAATTTTATTTAAACCCAAAACTGCCTCAATTTTTTTAATAGCTATAATATTTTAGATAATATCCTCTAGAAGATATTTATCTATTTAAATTTTAGTCTACAATTTTGGAAAATGTTTAAATGTTTTTTTGGTTAATGTATTTTTTGAAAGTAGATAGTAAAAAGTTAAAATCAGTAGATAAGCTATCGAATCCTACGAATAACTTACCAAGTGTTATCGATTTGCTATCGATTCCTACCGAGTCTTACGATATGCTATCGATTCTATTGATAACCTACCAAGTCCTACCGATATTCTATCGATTCCTACTAATAGCTACGAGTTTTACCGATATGCTATCGATTCCTATTGATACCAACCAATCCAACCGATTTGCTATCGATTCCTACAGATAAGCTACCGAGTCTTATTGATATCCTATCGATTCCCTCTAATAAACTACAGTC
>JACMZG010000133.1:34413-39413 GCA_018340805.1 Microvelia longipes | reverse complement strand
ATATAATATATATATATATATATATATATATATATATATATATATATATATATATATATATATATATATATATATATATATATATATATATATATATATATATAATATATATATATAATATATATATATATATATATATATATATATATATATATATATATTCCTTTTCCTATAGGAAAAGGATTGTATTTGCAAAAAACCCTCTGGAATATCCTTTATGTTGTTTTTAAGGTCTCCTAAATGGTTTTTACAAAGTTGTCTGTTTGTATGTGTGTGTGTGTGTGTGTGTGTGTGTGTGTGTGCGTGTGTGTGTGGTGTGTGTGTGTCATCATTGTAGCTCCTAGCGTATTTCTGCTAAAGAGTTGAAACTTCGTACAAAAATCAATCTTTAGGTGTAGTTGTGCTATCCGTAAAAGAATTTTTATGACGTCATTAACTCGCAATAATGACTCAGCAATTTTTTGGAATTCATAAAACGTGGAAAATGTTTCGATCCATTTGAGATTTAGCACGCATGCAGTCATAAATAAGACCTGGTTGTCTAGTTTAATCTCATTATTAATTTTATTTTATTATTTTATTCATTTCAACATCTCAAGCACATAAAGCATTTCCAATTCAATTAATTTATTATTTAAATTCATCTTCAATCTCGATTAATCAAACTGCATATTAGAATAATTATACAAAGTTCAAAGTGCTATGATCTAAAATTCTTCCATTTAGAACTTAGCTTAGGGCTGCTTGATCTAAAGTTAATGACCTCAACACCCTACTTAACCCAACTAGATTAAGCACAAGTAGCAACTTATTACCTTCAGAAACAAATTATACACTACCTCAAGAGAAAGATTCAACTTAATTATCCGAATTAAGTCCTAGCAGGACTTGAACAACTTCATTAAATTAATCTTTCTAATAACTTTTAAACTTCTACGTTTTGAATTGTAAATTAGGGATAATTAGCCTTGACTAAATATTTAGCTAATCTTATAAGGAAAGGCGTTTTCTACATAATTTACTAGTTTATTCATAACCGTTTTCACAGAAATTTTTTTTAAACAAAATTCATTTCTCTTTTAATGGTTTTATCTAAAAAAAGAGTTTTTAGATAAAATTAGAGTTTTAGAATGCATTTTTGAGAAATGCATTGAATTGCGGAGGAATGAATAAATCTGCGGATTGTGGGTTGCTTATATAGGTATAAGTAAGAGTAATTAGGTATGTACCTAATTTATCATACTAGGTATATAGGTCAAGTAAGTGATTGTTATTAGTAAGTGTAATTAGGTATATACCTAATTTATTCATACTAGGTATATAGGACAAGTAAGTGATTGTTATTAGTAAGTGTATTAGGTATACCTAATTATTCATACTAGGTATATAGGTTAAGTAAGTGATAGGTATAAGTAAGAGTAATTAGGTATATACCTAATTTATTCATACTAGGTATATAGGTTAAAAGTGATAGGTATAAGTAGAGTAATTAGGTACATACCTAATTTATTCATACTAGGTATATAGGTTAAGTAAGTGATAGGTATAAGTAAGAGTAATTAGGTATATACCTAATTTATTCATACTAGGTATATAGGTTAAGTAAGTGATAGGTATAAGTAAGAGTAATTAAGTATATACTAATTATTCTATTGATAACACGAAAGCCAGTTGACTGGAGGTCAAGTAGGGGTACCACCCTAACAACATAACATTATTTTAAATATGTGTCATAAATATCAATTAATGAAGAAAGATCGTAAAGAACAAATATAATAACTTAAAACTCCTGCTGAGTATTTTATAAAACTGGTCTTAAATGGCAAAAGGGGGCGGAATACAAGAATCTACATTTAGTTGACGAGGACTACTATTAATATCATTTTAATTAAACGTTAAACTACAATTTAAAATGCTTAAAATACTTGTAATGCACCGATATTTATATTAGTATTTTTATGATAATCAATCATTAATTAATAATAGAACATTATAATTCAGCAACCGGATTATTGCCAACTTTTTATAAGAAAATTGTATATTGTTAGGGTGGAGCATTACTTAAGACCACCAGAGAACCGCCTTTCGTGTTTATGTAGTGCTCCTTCTATATATAGTATTATTCTAAGGAGCCAACTCTTGCTGCTGAGTGGCGCCACAACACTCCTCTCACCTGAGGCTTACAGCTTCGAAAAATTAAAGTCTGTAACGGTCAACTCTTGAAGATCCTATAACACAAGATGAACTATTGTAGAAAAATGTAAAGCCTATGATGGAACACTGGATTTATGTGAAACTTATTACGGTCGGAAAAGACTAGAAAGGTGACACAAAAAGAAGTTAAAGATAACAAAAAAAAGATAAAAGGTCAGTAGAAAGCGAAGAATCATTAATATCTATTTATATATATATACTCATTTATGTCACTTTTTGTGTGTGTGAGTCTGTTATATCGTAGCTCCGAGTATTATTAATGCTAAAGAGTTGAAACTTTGTCGAAAATCAGTCTACCACTATAAGTTGTGCAATTTGGAAAATAATTTATTTATGACGTCATCAAACCCGCAACAATGACTCAGCAAAAATTTCGAAAAATCATAAAACGCAGAACAATTATGCGATCAGATTGAGATTAGGCTTTACTTGTAGCCATGTATAAAACCAAAATATGTGCAGTTTCATTTTATTATTTTATTATCAGCATTAGTTTACTTTTTTATCAAATGACTCATGTACTTTTTTTCCAAAAAAAAATTGTAAAAATCAGTTTTTTAAAACTAATAAATAATTATTTCAATAAAAATGATTGAAAAATTTACAAAAGACAAGTATATATATTTATTATATATATATATATATATATATATTATATATATATATATTATATATATATATATATATATATATATGTATGTGTTTTGTGTGATCATAAAAGTTAAGCATCATTGAGCGTGGTCAGTGCTGCTCCCACAGTGGAAGCAAAACGTCAGATTCTTCATCTACATTGACGCGGTCGCCAACCGGAAGACTTAAATCTTCTTGACAACAAACCGCGGAAGCCTACGCAGTTTGACAGCAATTTAATAAATATTAATAGGCCAATGTATCTTGATTTATATTCTACTATCTGTCAAGCTCAAGTAATAATTCTGCATTTGTCATATCTTGGTTGCGGCACGGCATTTTGTTCTGAATGTTTAAGTTGCTAATTCATAATTATGTTCCAAGATATTCATATAATTAACATCAAAGTCCCATCTTCAATCTCCGACAAACCAGATAAAAATTAAACTATCTTACATCAAGATTGTCTCCTGATTCGAATTACCTTACAACTGATAATGACAGCTCCCAATCAAAGTACCCGAAAATTAATTATTAAATGACGATTTATAAAAAGTTTGTTGGGCACATGAACTGAATTACACTATTATTTTATAGAGAATTACTAAGAGGATAGCGCCTTTTAGCATCTGTTTTGGGGCTATCAGAGGGCTCGTGTAACCTCATTAACTCCTCCACACTTCGGTTTCTCGCAAATTGTTTTTGTAGATTTGATTTGTTTAACGTTATACTATATAATTTATGTAATTGTACTGATTATGTTGATTATATAGAAGTATATAATATATATATATTATATTATAATATATATATATATTATATATACTCTTTTGATCAGTGGTCTACTAATTTATAAAATCTTTTCCCCCTTTTCACTTCATGGCACTAACCTCATAAGCTCATTTTTTCTATGAGAATTCGCTATTTTTTATTAGTTAAAAAGACAAATAAGGGTAAAAACGAGGAAAATAAGAGATGACGTAAATTTCGCGACGTTCAATATCATCAATCTGACTTTGAAACGCGTGAAGCGAAACAAAAACGCGTAAAGCGTTACAAATTAATTCATGACTAACTTCAGTTTTAAACTCAGAAGCTATACAAATTATTAAATAATAGCAGGTTTTGATAGTTCGTGATAGCTTCATTGTGCTGCTAATTTGCTCTATAATAAGTACGTCTTTTTGAAAATACTGTATAAATGTTATTTTTGGTGCCCTTAGGGTAATTTTATGTTGTTCAGGTCTTTAATTAAAATTGTTTTAACTTTATCTTCGTTTTGCTTTTTGCATTTAAGCGAATTTTTATCTTGAAAATGACGCTTATGAGCTTAGATTAATACTTTAAGATGTGCATAGACCGTAAAACACAATGTAATTCTACTGATAACACGAAAGCGGTTGACTTAGATGCTCTTATAGGTCACACTCTAAACAACAAAACATTTGTTTTAAAAATGTGTCATAAATATCTATTAATGAAGAAAAGATCGTAAAGAACAAATATAATCACGTAAAACACCTGGCTGAGTATTTAATAAAACCGGGTCTTAGATGGCAAAGAGTAGCGGAATACAAGATCTTCTTTAGTGACGAGGCTACTTATTTAATTATAATTTAATTTAAAACGTTAAACACAATTGAAAATGCTATATCATTGTAATTGCACGATATTTATATAGTATTTATGAATAATCAATCATTAATTATAATAAAAACAATAATAATGCAGCCCGGAAGTATTGCCAACTTTTTTATAAGATTGTATTTGTTAGGGTGACAGCTTACTTAAGACGACCAGTGAAACGCTTCGTGGTATCAGTAGTGATTCTTTTATATCAAGGATCTTGAATAAAGGGATGACGCATTAAGAACCTTTTCTGACCCCATGGAAGTTGTTGAGATAGAGAATTAGGGAGCAAACTTTACCCCTTCCCCTTAGATTATATGAAAAAGGCGCCAAACGCAGGTTATGTAGCAGGTTGTCGAGTTTGCTTCTCAAATTTCTTCTGTGGCTTCTCGTGATTGTTACATGTGTGAGTCGCTTGTTATCATTGCTGCCAATAAATTTTATTTGGATTACTTGCTCTTTTCAGTGAATGATAATTTAAGCGTTTTTGTTATAACCTCTCCAGCAAATAAACAAATGGAACCATT
>JACMZG010000133.1:0-26649 GCA_018340805.1 Microvelia longipes | reverse complement strand
ACACCTGGGATTTGTTCCATCATTCGACATTTGTCTTCACTTTGATGGCTCTACTAACGTCATGCCTCAAGTTTCGGTCACGTTTAACTTATATCAGGGTGCCGACGGAGCCTGAACTCACTGTAACCTTTGATTAAAATTCCAAAGATTTAATGTGAAGTATTTACTAGAGATGAGTGGTGCTCTCTTACCACCATCATGCTTGGTAAGCAAAAACATGGTATTCATTTGATTCTACCGAGTTTGAAAAAACATTGAATACGTCCCACAAATATAACTGATCGAGAGACACCTAGGAAATTTAACTTGCAAAATGCAATGCTTACAATTATCTATGGTTCATAAATGATATTGTAATGTCAAACTTTAATCAGAATCAGAACTTTAATCAGAACCGAATCGACTTTTAATCAGATCAAGCGATTTGAATCAACTATCCACTCGATTATCTGTTGAGTCGACTGTCGACTCATCATAAAATCGGTTTTAAAGTCAATTGGCACTCATATTGTTTATATTCTCATTAAAAGATGCTGTTTATCTACAATTGCTCCCCCCCCCCCCCCCAGGCTTTGCCTTGTGGGTTACTTGTATACTTTTGTGTTAACTTTTTTGTATTCTTTTTCTTTTTGTATGTATACTTGTAAATAAAGGAATTGTTCAAAACACAGACTCTGACTACTCAATTTTTTTCTACAATTTAAACAGACTCATGATTGATTATCTGCCCCTATTTTTCGCTTATCATGCATACATAAAAATTGGAGGAATCGTTCTCAAATTTCCTCCGAGACTTTTTTTATGTATTGCACATTTCTAACAATATAAAATTATCAAATTGAATTTTAGCATGCTACTAGATTCATCGTGTTCTGCCACAAAAAAGATTTAGACTGAAAAAGGATCAGTCATACCTACTGTAATCAAATGCAGATAGCGTTCTGTGGATAAGTAATTGTCATTTTGTAGTTTGTGATATTATAACCCCTCAATAATTGAAGTCTTTATAAAAAACCTGGCAAAGAGGAGGTGCCATGAAACTATAAAGTGAATTACTTAGAAGTCATACTCAAGTTTCATTAAATTTGCTATTACTCGCAAATAGAAACACGGTATTTCTATTACCCTAAAATAATAATAATAATGCCCGTTTTAGAGCCTTGTAGCTCTCAGTGATAAACCCTGCGGGAACCACTACAGGTGGTAGTAGCAACCGTTACTTCTCAATTGTATTCAAATTGGCGATATATATTAACAATAATCTTCTATCAACTGAGAGCGTAACCTGGGATGGGTGTCAAAGGTCAGTGTAAGACTATCGCCTTAACAACCTCGGCCACGGAGGCAGTATTTCTATTACCTATTTACACAATATTCAAATGCTGTAGTCTTTTTGCTGGTTAAGTTTAATTGCATTCAGCTATTTGAGTAATGAGGTTTACAAGAAAATCTTTCATATATCCTGAGAAGTCTGGGAACCACACATGTGATGCCTCTCTCGATTCAAAAAACAAAAAACTATTTTTAACAACAAATAATTATCACAAATTTGTATGCGTCTGCCTTGACACTGATGGACACCTCAGTCAGGTACGTGTTTGACTGGAACAAAGCTCAAGCTAAGGTATATCAGATCTTATAGATTTAGGGTGGCCCAGGCACCTATATGACAACCTCCCAAATTGGTGTAGGTGGTAGAGAAATTAGAATAAATAAAAGAATCAATTTCACTAAATTTTATATATATAACATTTCCTAGGTGTCTCTCGATCAGTTATATTGTGGGAGTATTCATGTTTTTAACTTATCAGGGTGCCGACGGAGCCTGAACTCACTGTAACCTTTGATTAAAATTCCAAAGAATATAATGTGAAGTATTTACTAGATTGAGGGTGCTCTCTTACCACCATCATGCTTAGGTAAGCAAAACATGTATCATTTGATACTACCGAGTTTTGAAAAAACATGAATACTCCCACAATATAACTGATCGAGAGACACCTAGGAAATTTAACTTGCAAAATGCAATGCTACAAATTATCTATGTTCATAAAATGATATTGTAATGTCAAACTTTATGACTCCAACAACTGCGAAGCTATGCCCCACCTCAAGAAAGTCAAGTATTCATCACGGTGAAGCCTTCACGAGCATCTGTTGCAACCTTCGTGCGACTGTAGTCAAACTATTTTATTCTTAATTAGGATTTAACTTGTATGTAACCTTTCTTTCATTGTTAAAATGTTATATTATAATAAAATTAGTGAAATTGATTCTTTTATTTTATTCTAATTTCTCTACCACCTACACCAATTTGGGAGGTTTGTCATATAGGTGCCTGGGCCACCCAAATCTATAAGATCTGATATACCTTAGCTTGAGCTTTGTTCAGTCAAACACGTACCTGACTGAGGTGTCCATCAGTGTCAAGGCAGACAGCATACAAATTTGTGATATTATTTGTTGTTAAAAATAGTTTTCTTGTTTTTTGAATCGAGAGAGGCATCACATGTGTGGTTCCCAGACTTCTCAGGATATATGAATGAATTTTCTTGTAAACCTCATTACCTCAAATAGCTGATGCAATTTTAAACTTAACCAGCAAAAAGACTACAGCATTTGAATATTGTGTAATAGTGTAATAGAATACTGCCTCGTGGCCGGGTTGTTAAGGCGATAGTCTTTACACTGACCTTTGACACCATCCCAGGTTACGCTCTCAGTTGATAGAAGATTATTGTTTAATATATTATCGCCAATTTTTTGAAATACAATTTGAGCGTAACGGTTGCTACTAACCACCTGTAGTGGTTCCCGCAGGGGTTATCACTGATGAGCTACAAGGCTCTAAACGGGCATTATTATTATTATTTTAGGGTAATAGAATACCGTGTTTCTATTTGCGAGTATAGCAAATTTAATGAAACTTGAGATATGACTTCTAATGTAATTCACATTTTATAGTTCATGGCACCTTCCTCTTTGCCAGGTTTTATTTATAAAGACTTCAATTATTGAGAGGTTATAATATCACAACTACAAAATGACAATTACTGTATCCACAGAGCTATCTGCATTTGATTACAGTAGGTATGACTGATCCTTTTCAGTCTAAATCTTTTTGTGGCAGAAACACTATGAATTCTAGTAGCATCTAAATTTCATTTGATAATTTTATATTGTTAGAAATGTGCAATACATAAAAAAAGTCTCGGAGGAAATTTGAGACGATTCCTCCAATTTTTATGTATGCATTGATAAGCGAAAAATAGGGCAGATATCAATCATGAGTCTGTTTAAATTGTAGAAAAAATTGAGTAGTCATGAGTCTGTGTTTTTGAACAATTCCTTTATTTACAAGTATACATACAAAAAGAAAAAAGGAATACAAAAAAGTTTAACACAAAAAGTATACAAGTAACCCACAAGGCAAAGCCTGAGGGGGGGGGGGTAGAAATTGTAGATAAACAGATCTTTTAATGAGAATACAATAGTGATGTGCCAAAATTGACTTTTAAAAACCGATTTTATATGAGTCGACAGTCGACTCAAAGATAATCGAGTGGATAGTTGATTCAATCGCTTGATCTGATTAAAGTCGATTCGGTTCTGATTAAAGTTCTGATTCTGATTAAGTTTGACATTACAATATCATTTTATGAACATAGATAATTGTAGCATTGCATTTTGCAAGTTAAATTTCCTAGGTGTCTCTCGATCAGTTATTTGTGGGAGTATTCATGTTTTTCAAAACTCGGTAGTATCAAATGATACATTGTTTTGCTTACCAAGCATGATGGTGGTAAGAGAGCACCACTCATCTCTAGTAAATACTTCACATTATATTCTTTGGAATTTTAATCAAAGGTTACAGTGAGTCAGGCTCCGTCGGCACCCTGATAAGTTAAACGTGACGAAACTTGAGGCATGACTATGTAGAGCCATCAATGAAGACAAATGTCGAATGATGGAACAAATCCCAGGTGTAGTATTGCATTTTGCTTGTTATATTTCCTAGGTGTCTCTTGCACAGTTATATATTGACAGATTATTTGGTTTTTAACATAAATTGAGTAAATGACTTTGACATCTTACAACAGTAATTATTATGCATGAAGTTGATTCAACTTGTGCCAATGTCTCCATGCATCCTTTATTAATTAACAAAAATCTAGCATGCACGTCTTCTAGATTATACAAATGAATAGAAGATGTTGACATTTCACTTAAATTATGCACGGCATCAATGTACAGAAGTGACTCGAGCAACTTATCAACAAAGTTACTAATATTCCATACCACAAATGCTGATATACATACTTCTTTCAATAATAAACGAATTACCTTTGTCGTTGAAACCAATAATTACGATATTATCTTAATAAGAGTCAAAAAATAGTACAAAACACCAGAAACAAACGAGTGCAAAATGTAAACAAAAACATTAGATTTTACTACCGTATTTATTTCAGAAAAATCTACTAAACCTCACTCATTTTGTTTCTTTTCGATAATATAGATGTCCAACTTTCGATTTCAGAACATTCCAAGAGTTAAATAATATGAATTATATTAAAAAAAGGCAAAAACGGAGAGTCCAAAATGCACAAAAAAAGGTCACATTTCACTACCGTATTTTATTCGGAAAAATCGAACAAACCACACTTGTTTTCTTTCCTAACGTAAATATAGATGTCCAACTTTCGATTTCATAACATTTCAAGAGTTAAATACAATAAATTATATTAAAAAACACCTCCTAAAATTTTGTTTCCTATGCTAATACATGGGGAAAATCTTTTGTTAGAAAATGAATTCTTATCACAAACTGTTCTTCTCGGTTCTTTTTGGGTTTCTTCGTTTTCTTTTTGTTTCTTCTTAGAAAGAATTGCCAACTATGAAGCTGAAGTCCAGCTGTCTATCTTTCCCTCACAGATTTTTGGCGGGGTGTCAATTGATTTTAGCCGTGTGTCGTATTATAATATTGATATTAGTCATTTTTTCACCTAACCAAAAAGTGAAAAAATGACCCGATTCAATAGGTATCTCTTAAAACACATAAAGATATAAACTAGAAGGGTCATAGCCTATCTCAATGCATGGAGAGCCTAAACCATCATTTTGGGGTTCTGAGTAACTCATTGAAACTTCTTCCAAAAGAGAATTAAGGTTATAACAAATCAATCGGTTTCGGCTTTCTACAAATGGTTTGTTTTGATTAGTAATTTTAACGTTCTTTCTATATAAGTCACTTTATTTTGTTCAGTTTATTTGATTATATCGATAGTCAAAGTGGTCAGGTTATTATTTCCATGTTCCTATTCAATTAATAGGACCCCTCTAGTAATATATCTTTATGTTAAAACAAATTTGATACAAAATTAAAAGCCGTCAATGTTAATTTGATGGTAGGTTTTCAGGTCATTGTTTCTGGCCATTGTACTCTATGGAAGTCAAGTTTTTGGTTTCCACCAAATAGAACAGTTTGAAAAGTTATTTTCTTTTTTAAAGAAAATCCTTTTAATAATATACACCAAACTATGTACTAGCAATGAAACAGGTCTTCCACCATGTTCACTACTTTATTAAAACTTCACTTAAACTATCAATAGAGTTCTTGATCAACCAAATCAAGATATCCATACTAGCAAAAGAAATCACGCAAAATAATATTTTTTGGTGTAAATCATATATCATTGATACAATTTAATTTGCAAAACATGAATAGTTGACACAATATAATTGTGCTAGACACATAGGAAATGTAACAAGCAAAATGCAATGCTACATCTGGGAGCTGTTCCATCATTCGACATTCGTCATCATGATGGCTCGACATAATTCATGTCCACTCTGTTTCGTTACGTCTAACTCATCAGGGCGCAGACAGAGCCTAAACTCAATCTGACCTTCAATTAAAATTCCGAAGAATATAAAGTGATGTATTTATCAGACACTTCACATCATATTTTATGTAACAAATAGAATGTCATATCATAGAGGAATAACAATAGTGTGGAATATATACTCAGTGTGTCATATATATTTTTAACTATTCATGTTTTGCAAAACTCGGTAGTATCAAATGATATATGTTTTGCTTACCAAGTATGATGGCAATAAGAGAGCCACCGCTTTTCTCTGATAAATACTTCACATTATATTCTTCGGAATTTTAAAGGTCAGATTGAGTTCAGGCTCTGCCGGGACCCTGATGAGTTAGACGTAACAAAACAGAGTGGGACATGACATTATGTCGAGCCATCAATGATGTCAAACGTTGGAACAGTTCCCAGATGTAGTATTGCATTTTGCTAGTTACATTTCCTAGGTGTCTCTCGCACAATTATATTGTGTCAACTATTCATGTTTTGCGAAACATGGTAGTATCAAATGATATATGTTTCGCTTGCCAAGCGATTCGGTGCTCTCTTGACGAATATCGAATGATGGAACAGTTCCCAGATTAGCATTGCATTTTGCTAGTTACATTCCTTAGGTGTCTCTCGCACAATTATATTAAACTGAGCATGGAGAGAACAAGTGCTTCTGAGATAAAACATAAGTTTAACTCTTTAATTTCAAAAATTGAGGTTAAATTCAAACAAAATGCTTTTGCTATGGCTAGTGAATCAGTTTTTCATTCTGATTACTTCCCTCATGTTCAAAATAAACCTTATTCCAATCTTTTGAATGTCATCAAAGACAGTAGTATATTAATTACCGTTGTTTTTCACAAATACAGCCATTTTTTGATTTGATCTGATCAATTTAGGATTAGTAAATAAAACCAAAATAATAAGTAGGTATAAAAACTATATTTTAATTACAAACAATGCATAACTTTGACAATAAAAAAATCCTAATTAAAAATAAAAACACAATAATAATAATAATGACACATTTAAAAGTAATAAAAAATTATCTTGTTATAAAATATATACTGGGAAGGTGTGTTTGATTATTTTTAATGGATTTTATAAATTCAAACAATTATTTCTTAATGAATTTTCCTTCAAATAAGGCCTCGCTTATTTTTCAAAAAAAATAGTTAAGAGTTGATAGCTGCCAATATTTTTTGATACATTACACTAAAAAAAATATTGAATATCTTCCAAATCTTTACATTCTTACAACCTTTTATTTATATTTTTTGTTGAATCAACCGAAGTTTTTCACATGGCTTGGTATAGAGGTTATTATAACGACAGCTTTCCTTGTATTAAATCATTCTGGATTTATTTTGAACAGACGACAGATTTAGAATTAGTATTGAGCACTTCCATCTAAAAATAAAGAGAAGAAAATTGCAATATTCGTTATTGCTATGCTGATAGTTTATTTATTTCAGAGCAGAGAGTGTCCTCTCACCACTAGAAAATTATTTCGCCCTCTCTGACAAAGTAATTTCCAGTGAAAGTCCTTTAAAGGTGTGTGAAACTGTTCCCCCTGGGGTCCCCCTCCCCATAAGTTTTGGCAGGGTACACATCTGATTATGGTAAGACCAAAACAGACAGCTAAATTTAGAATTCCCTTAAATACTGACCAATAGAGTATTTAATAGTTATTTATGCACCAAGGGAGTAAATAATGCAATTGTTTTCTTGAGCAGTTAGTTGGCTCCTAAGGCGTAAGCCAAGGGAACCAAAGCATTTATCTTCAGAGGCAAAGCAGAGGGATTTATATGATTAACTCCCAAGGATTTATATGGTTTAAAGCCAAGGGCAATAATTGGGAGGGGGCATAGCATTTTACTCCCAAGGTGGATACAAGATTGTATCTCCAGATGTTGCGTCATTTAATTATTGTTTTATTCTTATTTTCATACTTTTTGTTATATTTGTTTATGGGTCGACCCCTCTTATACATTTTGGGGATGCAGCCCCCCCCCCCAAAAAAATCAAAATTTTTATTGCTTTCAACAACTTCTTTTGACCTGAAACAGATTTTGAGCCAATTTTTTTTTTTTTTTTTTTTTTTTTTTGTTTGTTGGATCCCCTTATAGATTTTGGGAGTGCTGTCCCGGGGGAAAGTGTTACAAAAATTGAGCAGTCCTCTATATAAATTTAGAGAATCCCACTCCCCTAATAAAATTGGCTCTAATAACCCAATAATAGGAAACACTTTTTCCCCCTTGGGAGTGAAAAGTGCTTCTTTACTCTCTAAAAACTAGTTAATAAACTTTACATCATACACCGTTTGGAGATAAAGTAAGTTGTTTCTCCCTTGTGAGTGAAAAGTGCTTCTTTACTTCCTAAAGACTAGTCAATCAACTTTACATTATACGCCGTCTGGAGATAAAGTAAGTTTTTCTCCCTTGGGAGTGAAAAGTGCTTCTTTACTCCCTAAAAACTAGTCAATAAACTTTACATTATACACCGTCTGGAAATAGTAACTTTTTCCCCCTTGGGAGTGAAAAGTGCTTCTTTACTCTCTAAAAACTAGTTAATAAACTTTACATCATACACCGTCTGGAGATAAAAGAATTTTAGGTTAAATTAACACATGAACTGGTACACTACACACCCACATACACAGACAAACAACTTTGAGAAAACCACACACAAAAGTCCTATTAAAGTCTTATTAACACCTGAAACGGATAATTCAGCTGAAACACTGCTTTCATATTTTTTTACAAACACAATACTTTTCCTATATAATTATTGTATAAATGAAAAAAAGAAAAAATGCACCAAAACTATTTATTAATAGTTTAGAACTTAACATAAAAAATACCTTCTATTCAAAATGCAGACCCTGAATTTCATCTCATGTAGAAATAGCACAACTTAGTTATTCTTGAAGTTGGGTGGTCTCTTTTCAACAAATGCAGACATGCCTTCTTTGCGGTCATCCTAAAAACCACAAAATAAAAATAAACCTCAAATTTATACAAGTTACAAAACAAATGACAAGTTCATCTTTCGAATGGAAAATTTATAACCAAAGATGGATAATAAGATCAGTAATGTTTTATTCCGCAGTTGTTGTCATGATGATTTAGGTCTTCCGGTGGTGGATCACACCAATGTAGAATCGTTTTTCTTCCACTGTAGTACATAATGCATAGATAATAAAAAAATTATAATAAAAGGCCCATTTTTGGGCCTTTCGGCTTTAAAACTTCCTGATTGGCTTTGGCCTTTGGCTTTAAAGCTTTAATAATTCAGCAAGCTATTCACCCTGCGGGAATCCACCTCAGGTGGTATGCATCACTATCCTCTAAGATTTACAGTCTATCGACTAGATTAAAAATTGACAGGTCAGTTTAGGCACCGCCAATTCTAAAGAAAAAAAATCACTGCAAGAGGGGAGCTAGAAAAAACCATGAAAACAAATCAGGTTTATTTTACCATATTTTCTTGGCGATGTTTTTTTACATTCTTTAGAGTAGTTTTATTTTATGATATCTTTATAATTAATTTAACAGTAGTTTTTAAAAACAATGTAAACACAAGAAGAACCACAAACAAAGTGAACTATTGCTGGGAAGGAGGGTTATTTCCCTACAGCGGTTATCGTGGTAGGATTTTTTTTCTCCTTTTCAAGTGAGGGGTTGGCAGCGGCTTCTCTGATTAGTCAACCTCCAAAATGCTTATGACCTTGGGGATTTTTAAACTAAACAATAGACTGTAATTAAAGTTGGCGAAATATTTTAAATATAAATACTATTACACCAGACCTCCAGGGTCGAAATTGAGTGCCTATATGATCATGGCCACGGAGGCAGAATAAGATGTGTTAATATATATTTGTATAGTAAGATTCCAGAGTGAAGAGTCACATACATAAATACACAATACATAAATACTAAGTAGAATACAAAGTATACAAAAGAGCCATGTCAGGGAGGCAACTCGAGTGGGAAAGAGCCGACACCAGTAGACTTACTAAAAAATATTGCCTAATGTAAACTACAGATTAAAGCAAAGGCAATGGCAGGAAAGGTATAAGGCAACCATGGTTATAACAGGACATGGTTAGTTAAAAATTCTAGAGTGGAGGTCTAGAACTTTAAATTATCAAAGTTACCAATATATTTAAATACAAAAAGGGAAATCCTAGAAGGCTCATATGAGGTTATTCCAATTTTAGTGATTTTTATATTTTTGGGCCAGCTATCAGCTGATCAAAAATAACTACTGATCAAACAATAAATAACTGATACAGTTAGTATAGGAGTTTCCCTACTTGGTTTATCTATTACTTTAATCTACAGCGTAGCTAGAGAGTTGACTTACAGTAGCAAAGCAAGCATAAAACATTCTCTTCTCGAATCTCAAGCCTTCTTTGAGCGTAGTTTCAAAAGCTACGTTGACGGCTTCCTTGCACATTTGAGTTATAAGAGGTGAATTAGCCGATATCTTCTCACCCAGCTTGACTGCTTCATCTACAAGTGATGCAGCAGGAAAGATTCTACTCACCATACCTGAAAAACAAAGTTACAATATTAATTCAAATTTTCAAAGATACATATTGTACTTTGAGACTTGAAGTTCTTTCATTAAAAGAAAATGAAGCTTATAAGGTAATTTTATACTTTTTAGGACATTTCTTAAAGGACAAAATGAGCTTATGAGATTGGAACAAAGAGACTTATACTTACAGGGAGGACTTACTCCTTAATCCCAAGTATCAACTCCTTGATACTTAAAATTAAGGAGTTAGGGAGTTTAGAAAATTCCATGTATACATTTTATGTATGTATGTATACATACATGATAATGTACATCTACATTTTGTGTAGATAAATAATTATTCCAATTGTTTATTTCAAACCATTTTGCTTATTCACACTTGGTGATAAATAGCACCCAGGGTTTTTCATGTATTTTTTCCTACACTTCAAACTGCTTACCCATTTTCTCAGCCTCCTCGGCTGTGATTTGATTACCAGATAGACACATTTCCATAGCTTTAGATTTGCCACAAGACCTGGCGATACGCTGAGAACCGCCAGCTCCTGGTATCACTCCTATAAGAATCTCAGGCTGACCAAACCTAGCTTTATCACCAGCATAGATAATGTCACACATGAGAGCTAGCTCGCAACCTCCACCAAGCTGTGGACATACCAATAATATCATAATAGAGTTAAAGACAAATACTTAAGTATGTAGCTTTATATACTTAAATATGTAGCTTTATATACTTAAGTTTGTAGCTTTATCCAGTAAACTTAGACAATTAATTACTATTTCTAAATAATGAGAGATTGGTACAACTTACGAACATTTAAGGCTGTTCATTGTACCCTAGTACAGTCTATAATTGATTATAGAAAAATAGCTTGGGAATCGGCTTGCCCTTCTATAAGAAAAGATATTGAAATAATTCAAAGAACCATAATTAAAATTATACTAAAGAACCCTAGCGACTATCATACTAAAGACTAATTTACAGACTATCCAGTTATGACCGTATAAGAACTTAATGATAATGTTATTTTATAACAAATTCAAAAATATACACGGAAAAGGTCAAGTATGATTGTCATCATTCCAAAATTTAGAAGCTCATTTTCACGAGAGAAAGTACAACGTAATGGATCCCAAACTCTACAACTAAGTACCTGAGTATCAAATGACTTGAATTACATTAAAGCCAAAATTGTTAAGTGGTAAAAATAGATCAGTTACCTTGTAATGTATTAATATATATGTATGTGTATAAGTATGTGTATATATATATATATATATATATATATATATATATATATATATATATATATATATATATATATATATGCGTGAGTGAGAGAGTAATTAAGTTAAATTATAATTCCTAAGATACATATATATATTATATTAATTTTTTCGTATTATATCACCTTATTTTTCATAATTTAAATATTAATAAATGTATCTTTACATTATTCATATTAATATTTTACTTATAACTTATTTTAGACTTCTATCTGTTATTTATTTATTCTTGTTTTTAAATTCTTTAATTATGATTATTTTTTAACTTTTAATGTTTTTGCTCTACTTCATTCTATTTGTTCTCTTTGTTCCTAATGAATTAATTAGCATAATAGTATTAGTTCAAATTGCTTTAGTTAACTATTAAAAATGGGTTCATTTCCTTAAATCTGATAAAATATAGAATTTCTTTCAAAGAAATATACAAGAATCCATACAGATATATACTAAAGGGACCATAGCCTATCTCGATTCATTAAGAGGCCTGAAATATCTTTATGGGGCTCTCAGGGGCTCTTCGTAACCTCAAAAAATTGCATAAATGAGTTAAAAATTGTCGTACATAAATAGACGTCTGCATAGAGTTATATACTAAAGAGAGCATAGCCTATATCATATTCATTGAGAAGCCTGAATCATCTTTTTGGGGGGCTCTGTGTAACCTCATTGGAAACTCCTTTAAGAGTGAGTTAAGGTTATTAAAAATCAATTGTTTTTGGCTTTCTGCACCTTTTTTGTGTATTGAAAAAATAATCTTCAAGTTTGGATCTCTTGGACTTTTTCTAGAAGTCGAGTTCTGGACATCCTTTTGCAAGATGATTTTACAATCCTTTTATTTTTAAGATGGGCAACAAAAATTCAAGGACGGGCAATGCCCCCGTTTCCCCTTTCTCTAAAAATAGCTTAGCATATAAACAATTAAATAGAACTACAAAATGTGTAAATTACAGAAATTAACCTGTATAGAGCCGTATGTATCTAATGAAGAGGGAAAGGCAACTGTCAAAATCTAAAAGCAGATTAAAGTTTAATTATTTTTTAATTCCTGGGTACACTGCTTTGACAACTTGACAAGATTCTACGGATTCTATGGGAAGAATTATATATTTTTTAACTATTATTATATTTTTATTATTATTATTACTTTTTATTGTGTTTTATTTATTTATTATTAGAAAAGGGATATATTAAAATTTTTAGAGTCCACTCACCTGCTTGTTAATATGTCCTTAAAAAAAGCAGCATTTTTTTCTGTAAACAATAATTACTTATTGTTTTTCTTTTTTTTAAAAAAAACCTAACAATTGTAGATAAAATACAGTACTCAACATTCAAGCAAATGTCTTTGTATTGGTTGTGCGGTGTTACGACCCTTGATTTGCTCAAGCGAGGATGTACTAACTAATATAAATGTAAAGTACACATTATAACTTACGGCATATCCATTAACAGCAGCAATAACAGGTTTCTTGCACTCGGATATTTTAGACCAGTGCTCCAACAAACCTTGCTTGACATTATTTGAAAATGTCTGGTTCAACATCTCCTTTATATCAGCACCTAACAATAGAATAGTGTTTAGAAATAGTAAAAGAACACAAAGCCCAATAAAAACATAAAATATACTGTTAATACTCTGTGATATCACAATTTTCTTATTAAACTATAGCTTGAATTAGCATTCTTATGGGTCAAAATGTTTTTTTTTAATATCAAACTAATAAAAATCTGGCGGTACCCACCAAGTCTGGCGGTTACTAGTGTACCATCCTTTTCAGATAGCATCTCAAGGCTTTTTTGCTCTTCTAAGTAATCTTTTTGGTATTTCTTTAGATAGTTACTCCCCAGGTGGTTACTTCCAAAAGTTAAGTAACCAGGGGATTTGATGTAGATAGTCACTCCCTTATAACAAAGTAAGGAAAAGAAAGGTTTATATAATAATAATTCTTAATTTATGTTTCTTATAGTGAATTGATTAGTTAAAAATCAGTATGGATTGTGAGGCTTAATATTGCACCCTCAAAAAAATGTCATATCTTACATTGCAGTAAAGTGTTTTTTTATGCTTTTGAAATTATTTTTCAACTCCCTATTGCTTGTAAAAAAAAAATTGAACAAATTACCGCAGCAATAAAATTTCACATTGTATAAAATAAGTTGTACAATTTTACACCAATTACTGACATAAATCATTTTTTGAAATAATAAAATCAATCATAAGAAAAGAAGAGAGGGTATATTTACAGGGATTACAGATATGTGAATTACAGAGGGTATATTTACAGGTATTAAAGTTACGTGAATTACCTGCAGCAAAAGCTTTCTCACTTCCGGTGATTACAATAGCTCCTACAGTATCATCCTTGTCGAAGGTTTCTACTGCAGCACTGAGCTCAGTCACGAGGGCATCACACAAAGCATTCAGTGCTTTAGGACGATTCAGAGTAATAAGAGCTACATTCTGCTTAGCGCCTCGCTTCTCTGTTAATATGTTCTCGTATTTGCCACCACCTATAATCAGAATGTTGAACTAACTGTGTGCAATACTTTAGATAAAATTAACTTCAATGTAAGAGCCTTTAATAAGCATCACCCTCCAACTAGTAATAAACAGTGCTGCACACTAGTCGATTAGAGGAGGTTACACAGAGAAAAGTTACTAGGCTACTTACAATAGTTAAGTTAGGCTACCCAAAGCCATAGCTCTGGTGGTAAAGCCATGGCTCTTCTCCATTTTGGCATTTCTCGATTTCTCTAGGATATAGAGAAATAATTATTTTATATAAGCGGGACAAGGTGAACTGACCAGCCTCTAGTGGAAAAACAGCGAATTAAAAAACACGACCATCAAAAACAGCTTTGGTCGCCCCCAAAGCTGTTGGGGGCTACACTACGTTAAGTCAATGTCTCGACACATGTGTCCATCTTACACAGAATTAGTACAAGGAGAGTCACAAGGCCCATTTTTGTCCTGTACAAACTCGTTGTTATATCGACAATTAGCATGGTTTAAAGATGTCTCAACATGTGATAGTCTCAACACTACATAACATGGACAGACGGTGGCAAGTTCTCACTAGAGTGCCTGTATACCAGGCACGTATACCAGGCCTGATATACAAGCACTCTAGTTCTCACGTAGTCTCGACACTAAATAACATTGACACTTTTCCTTGGTCTCATATTCGTTTGTATCGACACTTAAACTGAATCATGTGTCAATAAATAAATAATCTTTTTATTGTATACAATAGTCAAGCTTTTCATTTTGTCTCAAAATTGCTGTTTAGCTCAAATATAACTTATATTAACTCAGTGACAACAAATATATCACAGTCAAACTTAAAACTACAAGAGTTATATCACAGAAAAATCACAGTCAATATATTTAAACTAAAACAACACTAAAACTAAAAAAATACAACAACAACTCAAATAAGACATGTACAATTTAACAAGCGATTTTTAGATCTAAAAATTCCTTTACGCAATAACAAGGGTAGGCTAAAAGATAATTCTTAATTCTAACACAAAATTCTTCAAATGGTAACTGGCGAGTAGGAAAACTTAACTAATTAAACAACTTAATTCCAAGATTATTGTAAACGGTAACAGACTTATTTAACCTACAAGAGGTAAGTAACAAATTTTCTTTGGTTCTTGTGTTATATCGTGTTACACCGGTCAATGTTACATCGTGTCGAGACATTCAAGTGTCGATGCAACGTAGAATCCTGCCAAGGTGGAAATATTCAAATTAATTATTTCCAGTCCCTACGGGTTATGGACACTACAAAGCCTCGACTCTATTATAGGTGTCAATCTTACATAGAATCAGGACAGAGGTGTCACGTGACTAATTTTTGTCCTCTACAAACTCATCGTTATATCGACACATGGCATGGTTTAATGATGTCTCGACACTACATAACATACTACTCAAAGATTGAGTTGAGGTTATAATAAATTAATTTTATTTGGCTTTTTGCACATAGCTTGTGTTCTTTTACAATAAACGTCTAATTATATAGGTTATTGCCAATTCATACAATTCATTTGATGACAAAAATCATCGACGGTGTTCGGGCTATCTTTGATGTTCAAAAATCGAACCAATAAGATATATTTAGTAATTATATCTCTCTGTGCCAAACAAAAGTATATTTAATTCTCACAATAATTATACTCACTAGCAAATCTGGATTGAGTGGCCAAAAGACCGAGCCTGCCGGTCATACAAGGCTTGGCGAATTGGCTTAAAATTCTGGCTCCAGTTGAAAATGCCATCTTTTTTACTAACCCAAGCCTACAAGTTCCAACCTGGCACTACTAAATGACCTTTAAAACTAGTTAAATAGAAAAAAAAATTAAATAAAAGAAAAATTTAATCGCCTGATTAAATTTGATAAGATTACAAGGTCGGTCAAAGAGTTTTTTTCGAAATAAAAATTTCGAACGGTTAAGAACTATTATTCCAAAGTAAACATGCGCAGATAATTTTTTGTTCCCGCTTTTAAGTTTGATAACAAAGTTTATTGTTATCACTTGTTGATGTTTTTGCAGATATAAAGGATATAATAAGTGTTTTTGGTCCGTTAGTGTTTTCTATTATATCTGGTTTTGCTTTATTTTTGGTAAAAGTAGATTGTGAAATTGAGATTTAAAATTGAGAGGTAAAACTCTAAGGTAATAGTTTATTTATCTTTAGTCTAATAATAATAATAATAGTAAAGGTGGGGAAGATCCTAGATCTTAGCAATTATGTCTCTGGGACGCTTTTTGCCAGCCCCAAGAACGTCCTCACCTCTTAACTAATAGAATCTCTATTCTCTTTGAACCTGTCTGATTCCTTAATGAACTTCAGAACGTCTGCCCATGGGAGTTTCACTAAGTCGTCGTCCAGAAGAGTGGCTGATCCAAATATACTAAACCTCAATCTAGCGTGTGCTTCACACGATCCCAAAAAGTGATCTGTCGTCTCCTCTCCAACTTCACACTTGGGACACGTTGGCTCTGCTTTTATTTTCATGGTATGCAAATGTCTCTGAAGCCAGCAGTGACCTGTCAAGATACCTACCAGGTATCTTTAAGCTCTTCCTCCCAAAGAGAGAGCCCATATACTCATGGCTTTGTTGGCTTTCTTCAACATTTTCCTAGCTTTGTCTGCAATTAGCTTTGGTTTGAAGAGCATCCCTGGTTTTCACCATCGCCCAGTCATCTAAAAGGAAATTGACTTTGCTTCTGGTAAGTCCTATAGCTGGTTTCTGGTCCTTTAAAGGGTTCAGAGGAGCCTTCCCTGGCTAGTTCATCAGCGCGTCTCATTCCCCTCTACTCCAGAATGTCTATCCTCCCTCTATCTTAAGTCTAACTTTACTTTTTAAAATTCACTAATAAAATTCGCTAATGAGATGGCTCGTCTAGAGGGCGACCCGGGAGTGTGTCCAAAATCTGTTACAGAGGTCCCTGATCTGGAAAAATAGGTTTCGCAAAACTTTATGAAGATATATATATATATATATATATATATATATATATATATATATATATATATATGCCAAATTAACCTTAGGAGGACACAAACCAGGTTTGCTGAGTCTGCAACATTTAAAAACATCATTAAAATCAAGGGCTATCGTTTTTTGGGCCGCTGAATCAATTAAGACCTGTCCACTTTAAGTAAACAAATGTAAAAAAACTGTCGTAAGTCAATGGATAACCAAAAATACAGTTGATAAACAACATATGTCGAGTAGGGTGTCATTTTTTAAGTTTTTTGGGATGCTCAATCCAATAAAACTTGTCCAGAGTCGATAAGACTACTCAGAGCTAGGCTTCCTTGGTTTAAATCTTGGTACCTGCGCATTTTTTTATTAACTTATTTACAGTATTTAAGTTTATAACTTCAAAATAGTTCTGGTGGGATGTCTGCAAAGGAGGAAAGTTTTTTTGAATTGTGGGCTTTTTTACTCATCAATCCAATTTTGCTTATGTTTTTGGTATATATTTAATAACCTGAGCAGTAGTGTCACAACTTGTCATTTATTTTAAGAGAATGCACTTTAATTTTGTTTAGAATTACGAAGCAGTTTCGGATATACTAGATAATGGCTAGTAACAGAGAACTTGAAGCTATGTTTCTAGCTCAGGGGGAGCAAGAAGAGGGCGAAGAGGAGCTCATGACTGCACAAGAGGTTTTTTTTATTTTTATTAAATCTTAGCCCCTACACTACTTAAAAATTATTGTTGATGATCCTTTACACAAACAACCAGGTTAACCAACTCAGAGTGTAAAACAAGCACTTTGACAAATGCAGGGTTCAAAACAACTAGGTAGACTAAACATTTTTGTAAAACAACCAGGTTGACTAACACATGGTATTAAACAACCAGGTTGACCAATACAGGGTGTAAGCATGTTGGGAGGTTGTAGGTCCACGAATATGTTGGTTGTTCCAGAAAACAATTGACAGCTCAACCGAGCTTGACAGATTTCTGAGTTCCCACCTGAAATAATTTTCTAAACATCCTATCCTTTACTATGTAAGGAAAAGTATTGTTTTTGCAAAAATATCCAAGGTCTCCCTAGTGGTTTTCACAAAGTTGTCTGTCTATATGTGTGTGTGTCTGTTTTCATTGTAGCTCCCATGGTTATATGCTATAGAGTTGAAGCTTGATATAAAACTCAATACCAATTTGTTAATCAGTTTAAGATGGGCACTCATGTATTTATTCAAATTTTTAGCCTACGTCATTTTACGTTTGTGCCACTTGTTAACTTGTTTCACTTTATTTTTTTTTTTTCCCCCACACTCAGATCTCTTGATCTCGAGGTTGTTGATCCAATAATGCACATTGTATCTCATTTTTTATGTTCTTTGTCCTGTATTGTTCTACATGTATTTTTCTAAATTTTATGGTATCAATAAATAAAGGATTTTTTGAAAGAAAAAAAAATACCATATTTGGGTGCAGTAACCAAAATAAAAATGGTAAATTTAACTTGCAAGAGTCAGTTTACTGAGGGGTAAACATTTTTAAAAGTCTTGGACTTTTTATCCATTTTTTATCGATTTAATATTGGTACAACTGAAATGTTCCATCTTATTATTTGTAGGTCCTTGCTGAAATAGAATCCGCTTGGATTAATGAGAAATTAAGTCCCGAGCTTCTTCCTCATAAAGCAGAACTTGTTGAAGTTCTAATGGAACAGGTAAATAGGTCTGATATTTTATATCGTTTTGGTCCGGGGTCCTCCATTTTTTTTTCGTCCACCTCGTACCATCAACTATTCCACATAATATTTGTCGTACCACCATGTTGTATAATACACTTATCGCAGTTTTATACCATGGATGTAAAAAACTATGCTTGCGATTGTATAATCAATAGTGCACTTCATTTTAAGCTTCACATAATTTTTAAATGCAGTTTAAAA
Organism: Microvelia longipes; assembly: GCA_018340805.1. Classification (NCBI taxonomy): domain Eukaryota; kingdom Metazoa; phylum Arthropoda; class Insecta; order Hemiptera; family Veliidae; genus Microvelia; species Microvelia longipes. The sequence goes on along the minus strand of JACMZG010000133.1, from coordinate 7,506 downwards.
TAAGTACTTAAATTAAGTTTTGTAAACTTAAATTAAGTTACGTGCACTTCATTTTAAGCTTCATTCAAAGGTCAGTTTATGCTGATCTAGAAAAATAATTTAGAGCATTTTCTTTGAAAAAATCTTTTCAAATTGACTGACAAGTAAAAGTGCTACTGTTCCAATTACAATGCATACATCCAAAACCTGAGCAAGAACTGGATTGGTGCGAAAGAAAGCAAGCATTCCAGAGGAAATTCAAACTGCTTGTGGACTGTGCCAGAATTATTTTGTACGTATAAACTTATGAAATAGAAATATATCGATACTAATATTTACAAGATTCAAATCCCCTGTGTTTGTGTACTCTGGTCGACTTCAGGCTTTTTTCAGAATGAAACAAGTCCGGAGTAGAACACTCAGATCACCAAAAAATTTTTATTTAAGATGAGGTTGTCCTATAGGTGGTAATAAAAACTACGATTAATGTAACATTTCGGCTATGAAGCCATTATCAAACCTAAAAATAAATATATTAACAATTAATTAGACAGATAATACAATAAAGATTATTATAAAAGAACCTACAACATCTCATGATTTAAAGAAGAAAAAGCTTTTTATGCGGCTATTAAATAATTTATTAGTTTCATTTGCATATTCCATTGTCAAATAGACTTTTATTATTATTATATTACTTATAAATGTTTTATGCTGATATTTATATTATATTCTATGTATGCTTTTAAATAATAAATAAATAAATGAAATTAAAAAAAAATTACCATACAATAATTACCTCCCTTATCATTATCACGTCTTAGTATTTTATCACTAACTCATTTTTCGTATAACAGCTTGTTTAAAATTATATTGTTAATTTCAGATAGACCAAATGGAAGAGAATGTATCTAGACTAAGTTCAAATGATTTGCGCAGCATCCTACATCGCAGCGAGTTAGAGCGAATACGCTACATATTATCATCCTACCTGCGCTGTAGACTAGACAAGTTGCATAGCTACCCTTTGTACTCACTGACAGAAAACACAGCTTTGTCTCCGCAGGAAAGAGTGTTTGTAACAGCACTAGCTCAGGCTACTCTACACCATCTCAAAGCCACTGTCGACAGAATCCCTGGCCCTGCCGGTAACTTGCTTTCTTTGCCTTCTTAGGAAACTTTCAAAAACTAGCAAAAGTTTACCATTTGTACCAAAGTAACTGTTATACATTCATTAAGTCTTTTTAATAGTTAATTATGCAACAAGGGATGTAAACATTTTTTCCTGACTGAGGTTCAGTTTTTTTCTGCAAGCCAAAACGTCTTTTGGTCCCAAGGGCATCACATCGAGAGAGATAAATTAGGAATATCTGAGGGAAATATACTGAGAACATATAAGTGTATTACATATAGTTAAGCTCATTTTCAGCAAAATTTTCTTTAGAAATCCCTGAAATGAGGTGGTTCCTTTGGCTGGAGTGTAACTAAAAGCTGTTTCAGAGGTCCCTCATCACGAAGTTTTACAATAGGTTTTGTAAAACAACATTTGCTGTTAATTGTAACTGGTAGGTAGAAGGCAATCGAATGGTTGGTAAAAAATCGAACTGCTCTGGTTTTAAATTATAAATTAATAAATACAGGTTATGTGAATACATAACAGACATTCCTAATTTCTAATGAATACAGGGTATATATAACAGACATTCCTATATTTATAATTAATACAGGTTTTACATAACAGGCATTTCTTTATTTTTAATGAATACAGGTTATATATAACATGCATTCCTATATTTATAACTAATACAGGTTATACATAACAGGCATTCCTATATTTATTATGAATACAGGTTGTACAAAACAGGTATTCCTTTATTTTTAATGAATACAGGGTGTATATACTATTCCTAATTTCTAATGAATACAGGGATGAATATAACTGGCATTCCTATATTTCTAATGAATTTAGGGTATAAATAACATCCATTCCTGTGTTTTAAGAATCTCATTAACTATCTTTCTTTCAGGTCAACTGAATTCAAATGATTTAGAGCTGAAACCTGACTTGGAGTCACACGTGTTCATTAGGAGTAAAACTCAGGGCGAGACTATCATCATAGAAGATAATTTAGGGCAACAAGAAGAGGAGGTTACACTGAACAACGGCTCACAGCATATTCTACCTTATAAAGCAGCCAGAAGACTAATCATCGATGATAAAGTACATCTTATTTAGCTATAAGTAAAATATAGATAAAGCTCTGAATGTTTATATATTGATTAAGCTCTATGCGTGATTCAAAGAGTATAAATAAACGTACACTAAAATTGAACTAATGCTGATAATGAGATGAAACCTGGCACATATGTTACAGTCTATTGTTTAGTTTAAAAATTCCCGAGGTCATAAGTATTTTGGGGATTGACCAATCAGAGAAGCCGCTGCCAACCTCTCACTTAAAAAAAGAAAAAAAAATCCCTACCATAATAACCTCTGTAGGGAAAAAACCTTCTTCCGGCAATTGTTCACTTTGTTTGTGGTTCTTCTTTTGATTACTTCGTTTTGAAAACTACTTTCAAAGTAATCTTAAAATCATATTTTAAAATAAAACTACACAAAAGAAACCTAAAAAACATCGCCAAGAAAATACGGGTAAAATAACCTGATTTGTTTACATAGTTTTTTTCCCGCTCTCTTCTTGCAGGGATTTTTTTCTTAAGAATCAGTGGTGTCTAAACTGACCTGTCAAGATTTTTAAACTAAACGATAGACTGTAGTCTTATACATGGCAACATGGGTGCTAAATCTCGTATTGATCGTAAATATTTTTCCATGTTTTATGATTTTTTCCAAAGTTTTGCCAAGTTATTATTGCCATGATGTCATAAAAAAGTTATTTTCTGAATAGCATAACTACATCTATAGAATATACTAAGTTTCAAATCTATAGCATAAATACACTAGGACCACAATAATAACTGACACACAAATTTTGTAAAAACCACTCAGGTCTTGAAAACACCTGAAACAGGTAATTCCGGTGACTTCCCAGTTTTGAATTTATTTTGCTAACATAATTCTTTTCCTATATAGATACGTATTAATGAGGAAAAGTAAAAACTTGTATTATAAGATTCTCATGAATCTGTAAATAATTTATTATTAAATAAACACTAGTATATGAAGTTTAGATTTGTAAAATTTTATGTTTTTAATCTTCCCTCCTCTGGTCGTAGTGGTTAGACGAGTGCCAGCCACCCAGACTGTCCAGGTTCAATCTCTGTTGGGGCCTCTAGAATTTTTATGCAAGGGATGAAAATTTTTACTGTGTGATGTCAGATACTCATTAGAACCCCTAACTCTAAATGAAACTGGGTTTAGGCAAAATTTAGGGCCCCCTTCGCCTAATGGTTTTAATGGCAGGAAAGTTCTGTCTGGCTTTGGAGTCACTCGTTGTTTCTAGTTGAAGCTTTTAGAAACTTAAGTAAAGTCACCCTCTTCCATAGATTAGACGGAAAAAATGCCAAGTCACCTCAGAGTTTTAACCTGTAAGAGCACTGTGTCATATACATTCATTGTAGACAATAATCAATAAAAAAATTATTAAAAACAAACAAGGACTTATAAGTTAGACCAGGTAAGGTAACTCTCACTGGGATAGGAAATATGTAAAATTAGAGTTTCTAAGTATATCCCCAGTCTAGTAGTGCTACCTAGCAGATCTTAGTGTGAACTACCTGACCAGATCCCCCACCCTACACCAACCCCTCTCTGTTGGATTCATTTCTCATCCATACCATAAAGGCAATTTACCTAAATTCATTTCACATCAAATTTTGTTCTCAAAATTGTTATTTAAAAGTTATTCTTGTGGTATCATAGTTTTTAGAATTTTTAGTTTATCGGTTAACTTATAAAATAAGTTTATTGGAAATTTAAATAATAATTAAGCCCGTTTTTATTTTTAAAATTCGCTAAGTAGTGAGAAAACAATATTTTGAAAAATACGATTACTGTGGAATTCCACCGAGAACATCTCAAAAAATTAGGTATCATAATAATTAAAGATGTAAAAAAAATATTGTTTCCTACTCAGATTAAATCTAGAAGGGTTTCTTTTAGAGGTAGGTAGGTAGAAGGTTTTTTAGATATTTTAAAAAAAGATCTACGTCCAATATAATTTTAATCTAGTAAGTAAAAATCTACTATCTTTTAAAATAATCGTCAGAAAGGAAATAATAAAAGCCAAATTTTTCAATAAATAATGCTTAATATTTATTGATGATTTTACAACATTAAAATCTTTTACAAAATATATAATTGTTATTATTGATAAAGACAATGTCTAAACATTGTCCAAATTGACATCGTTTGATTCTTCTTTCTTGGGTTCTAAATCCCTCTTCATAGCGTAGGCATCTTCCCCATCAGCGTAGTACTTAGGTTCAATTTCGGATATAACAAAATTAAGGGTGTTAGTATAGAGGTTAAGAGCAGCACGATTACTTTTACGAACGTGCAAAGAGACGTATTTGGCTTTGAAACACTCCACCATAGCAAGAGCGGCTTGATCCATTAATTTTTGTGCTAAACCTAACCTCCGGTGAGATCTTTTGACAGCTAACGATGTTATATGACCGTGTGGCTTGTCTTCACTGTCTTCTTCCATTTTAGCCAGCACGTAGCCAACAATCCGTCCGTTTTCATCTTCTGCAACGTAACTCAGTTGTGGCCAAGATAATCCGTGATAGAAATAGTACTTCATTTGATAATTTTCAGGTAAGCAAAGCAAATTGCAGTGCTGCATGTTCATTAAATCTTCTGGTCTAGCACATCTGATATTCATTTTGAATTTTTAATGTAAAAACGATCAAAACAGAAATGATTTAAATCAAATTTAAGTCTTTACAATTCACTTGACAAGTCTTGTTTGTTGTTGATGAAAGGTTAAGTACTGCTTAATCTTTTCTGACTTTGCGAGCTTTAGGTTTGTTCGTAGTTTCACTATTAGAGCCAGAATCTGACATACCACCGATGAGTTCACGTACAAACCGAAATCTTGATAGAAATAACTTCCACACAAGATACCAACCTAGAAAAAATGAACAGATAAATAAAAATTGATAACTATGATAGACAAACCAATGGTAAGCTACAGTCTTTTGACTACTTTAAAAATCTTGACAGGTCAGTTTCGGCACCGCCAGTTCTAAAAATATCAACAAGAAGGAAGCGGAAAAAACTTTGTAAACAAGTCATATTTTGTTTAACCTGTTTTTCTTGGCAATTTTTTTATTTCTTTTTTGTAGTTTTTGTTGTAATATAATTTCATGATTAATTAGAAGGTAGTTTTCAAAATGACGGAAACACAAGAAGAACACAAACAAAGTGAACTATTGCTGGAAGAGGTTATTTCCCTACAGCAGTTATGGGGGTAGGCATTTTTTGTCTCTTTTCAAGTGATAGTTTGGCAGAGGCTTTTCTGATTGGTCAATCCCCAAATGCTTATAACCTTGGAGATTATTAAATTAAACAAGGGCTGAAGAGTTATTTATTACAAGTTATTGACACACATACAAAATATGTTTATTAACTTAGTATTTGAAGAGAGGGATGTTCACTAATTCAGTGTAAAGAGCTGAGTGCAAAACAATTTGTTATACACGCACTCAGTCTACAAAATACACGACATTTGTCTAAACCTTCGTAATGTAACTAAGCCAAATAAGGCTATATCAGCGTATAGCCATGGGGGCACCATACTCCCCCCACCAGAGAATTAGTTTTTAGAAAAAGTCCCTGAAAGATGTTTAAAACTGCCCTTTCTAGGATCCGATCCCCCCCCCCAAAAAAAAAAATTAGGTGTCTACGAGCATAATGTATGCCCTAGCAGCCGTAACATTCTTCTTTTGACAGCCGAAATACATGAGTAAACTCACTTGTTGATTCTAGTGATAGTAATTTGGATCACATTGTTGGACCCTTTTTCTAAATCCCTTAGATAGAAAATAGAGTTCTATCAAGTATCCTATGCAGGCATTTTGCGTATAATATACATAAGTCCGTCAAGTATGAGACAGGGGATAATCATCTCTGTAAATTGGAAAATTACGTTTTAACTTTTGACCCCCACCCAAGGTATGAGATATGGGACTGCCATCTCTACAGTGTATCGACGACCTTAAAATATTGACAGCTCAGTTTAGGCACCACCCGATTCTAAAAAAAAAAAAATCCCTACAAAAAGGCAGCGGGGGAAAAAAACTTTGTAAACAAATTCAGTTGATGTTACCCGTGTTTTCTTGGCGATGTTTCTACAATTCTTTGTTGTAGTTTTATTATTTAGGAATTATGCAAATGTGGAAAAAAATGAATGTGAAGGGAAATAATAAAACAAGAAGAACCCAAACGAAGTGAACGAATGCCGGGGTAGGAGGTTATTTCCCTACAGGCGGTTATGGGAGTAGGGATTTTTTTTCTCTTTCAAGAGAGGGGTTGGCAGCGGCTTCTCTGATTGGTCGATCCCCAAATGCATATGACCTTGGGGATTTTTATACTTGACGATACACTCTATATTAGCAACCAATCAAACAATGCTCATTTAAATATCTTATTCAAAGCAAAATGATTAACTCACCAAGACCAACTAGAAATATAACCAATACCAAGGAAGCAGCTAACGATAACGCGGCTAATATGAATTCCATTGCAAACCAACCATTTTAAATGAATTTTCAAAACAAAGGCTCAAAAATATAACTAAGCAGACAAAATTCGTTCTTAATTGCTAACTCACGATTTTTGATAGCATGAAATTAATGAATAATTAAAATATTATGCAAAAGTGCACAATACTGCATTTAATATTTTTCTTATTTTTCCGACTTTTTCTTCTATGTTTTTAGACGTGTTTAGAAAACAAAACTGTCGGGACCGTTTTTTTCAATAATATTAAAACGGTTACCGATTGTCTGTGTCTGAAGTTAACTAGTCATAAAAAATAGTAGGTTTGTTAGTAGTTCAATCCCTCCTATGTTGAAACTTTCTAAACTACAGTTAAAAAATGTGGTGCATAAAACCCGAGTTCAACCCCTTTGATAGTGAACAGTTGAGTCGAATACAATGGTGAACTGCCCTGTCGAAACACCGGGGCGATACTGAAGTATATATATCATCACGAAGGCCTGCGAAATGGCTTGCTCTTGAAGGCTTCGCCCCAATGGGTCAAGAGATATTTACTATGGGCCCTATTGGTGAGTTTTGAAACATCGAAAAGTACTTGAAACACCTTCGAATTATAATATAAATCAAAATGATAGTACAAAATAACAATAATTTATATAGTAAAACGTTGAAAATACAAATCAAAACACAAATAATTGCGTGGAAACTGAAATAATTATTTAATTTATAACTTTATCACCTTAAAAAGCTTTCAATGAGGTTACACTGAGCCCCTGAGAGCCCCAAAAAGATTGAGATATATTACTAGAAGGGGCTCCTAGCCTATCTAAAACATAGAGATA
>JACMZG010001339.1:0-10583 GCA_018340805.1 Microvelia longipes | reverse complement strand
TTGCTTAACATTCCGAGATCAAACGAGATCGGGTGTACCCAATGGAGTATGAGCGTCGACATCTAAATTTCAAAAAATCATGATTTGCATAATAAATATTATTAGTATTTCTATTATTTTAATATCATCAAATTAATAACTGTAACATTGGCATGTTAATTATCGAAAGAAATTTCAGAAAATATGGCTGGAATCTATTGAAAAATGAAAGTGCATTTTTGTGAAAATATCGATTTTTATTGGAAAAAATTTGAGAATTTATTTTCCAGCGAAATTGATATCAAAGTTGATGAAATTCAATAAGGATTCTAATGGTGGTACATGTCATCCGTGGAGATAGTCTATGAACGGACCGATCGATAAATCAATATTATAGGAAAATTGTTAAATTGATGGGAGGAAAATCCATGATTTTATGGGAAATTGTGGAATTATAAAGTTTTAAAGCCCTGTCAATAATGTGTGTACATTTCTTTTGCATTACCTTATTGATTTTGCTACTATTATTCAAATAAATCAATCTAATTGAATCAAAATATAATTGCTTCAAATTGCAAAAAGTCGACACCACCTTGTATTCCCAGACGCTCACGCATTCAAGTACTAACAAGGCCTTCCGTTGCTTAACATTCCGAGATCAAACGAGATCGGTGTACCCAATGGAGTATGAGCGTCGACATCTAAATTTCAAAAAATCATGATTTGCATAATAAATATTATTAGTATTTCTATTATTTAATATCATCAAATTAATAACTGTAACATTGGCATGTTAATTATCGAAAGAAATTTCAGAAAATATGGCTGGAATCTATTGAAAAATGAAAGTGCATTTTTGTGAAAATATCGATTTTTATTGGAAAAAATTTGAGAATTTATTTTCCAGCGAAATTGATATCAAAGTTGATGAAATTCAATAAGGATTCTAATGGTGGTACATGTCATCCGTGGAGATAGTCTATGAACGGACCGATCGATAAATCAATATTATAGGAAAATTGTTAAATTGATGGGAGGAAAATCCATGATTTTATGGGAAATTGTGGAATTATAAAGTTTTAAAGCCCTGTCAATAATGTGTGTACATTTCTTTTGCATTACCTTATTGATTTTGCTACTATTATTCAAATAAATCAATCTAATTGAATCAAAATATAATTGCTTCAAATTGCAAAAAGTCGACACCACCTTGTATTCCCAGACGCTCACGCATTCAAGTACTAACAAGGCCTTCCGTTGCTTAACATTCCGAGATCAAACGAGATCGGGTGTACCCAATGGAGTATGAGCGTCGACATCTAAATTTCAAAAAATCATGATTTGCATAATAAATATTATTAGTATTTCTATTATATTTAATATCATCAAATTAATAACTGTAACATTGGCATGTTAATTATCGAAAGAAATTTCAGAAAATATGGCTGGAATCTATTGAAAAATGAAAGTGCATTTTTGTGAAAATATCGATTTTTATTGGAAAAAATTTGAGAATTTATTTTCCAGCGAAATTGATATCAAAGTTGATGAAATTCAATAAGGATTCTAATGGTGGTACATGTCATCCGTGGAGATAGTCTATGAACGGACCGATCGATAAATCAATATTATAGGAAAATTGTTAAATTGATGGGAGGAAAATCCATGATTTTATGGGAAATTGTGGAATTATAAAGTTTTAAAGCCCTGTCAATAATGTGTGTACATTTCTTTTGCATTACCTTATTGATTTTGCTACTATTATTCAAATAAATCAATCTAATTGAATCAAAATATAATTGCTTCAAATTGCAAAAAGTCGACACCACCTTGTATTCCCAGACGCTCACGCATTCAAGTACTAACAAGGCCTTCCGTTGCTTAACATTCCGAGATCAAACGAGATCGGGTGTACCCAATGGAGTATGAGCGTCGACATCTAAATTTCAAAAAATCATGATTTGCATAATAAATATTATTAGTATTTCTATTATTTTAATATCATCAAATTAATAACTGTAACATTGGCATGTTAATTATCGAAAGAAATTTCAGAAAATATGGCTGGAATCTATTGAAAAATGAAAGTGCATTTTTGTGAAAATATCGATTTTTATTGGAAAAAATTTGAGAATTTATTTTCCAGCGAATTGATATCAAAGTTGATGAAATTCAATAAGGATTCTAATGGTGGTACATGTCATCCGTGGAGATAGTCTATGAACGGACCGATCGATAAATCAATATTATAGGAAAATTGTTAAATTGATGGGAGGAAAATCCATGATTTTATGGGAAATTGTGGAATTATAAAGTTTTAAAGCCCTGTCAATAATGTGTGTACATTTCTTTGCATTACCTTATTGATTTTGCTACTATTATTCAAATAAATCAATCTAATTGAATCAAAATATAATTGCTTCAAATTGCAAAAAGTCGACACCACCTTGTATTCCCAGACGCTCACGCATTCAAGTACTAACAAGGCCTTCCGTTGCTTAACATTCCGAGATCAAACGAGATCGGGTGTACCCAATGGAGTATGAGCGTCGACATCTAAATTTCAAAAAATCATGATTTGCATAATAAATATTATTAGTATTTCTATTATTTTAATATCATCAAATTAATAACTGTAACATTGGCATGTTAATTATCGAAAGAAATTTCAGAAAATATGGCTGGAATCTATTGAAAAATGAAAGTGCATTTTTGTGAAAATATCGATTTTTATTGGAAAAAATTTGAGAATTTATTTTCCAGCGAAATTGATATCAAAGTTGATGAAATTCAATAAGGATTCTAATGGTGGTACATGTCATCCGTGGAGATAGTCTATGAACGGACCGATCGATAAATCAATATTATAGGAAAATTGTTAAATTGATGGGAGGAAAATCCATGATTTTATGGGAAATTGTGGAATTATAAAGTTTTAAAGCCCTGTCAATAATGTGTGTACATTTCTTTTGCATTACCTTATTGATTTTGCTACTATTATTCAAATAAATCAATCTAATTGAATCAAAATATAATTGCTTCAAATTGCAAAAAGTCGACACCACCTTGTATTCCCAGACGCTCACGCATTCAAGTACTAACAAGGCCTTCCGTTGCTTAACATTCCGAGATCAAACGAGATCGGGTGTACCCAATGGAGTATGAGCGTCGACATCTAAATTTCAAAAAATCATGATTTGCATAATAAATATTATTAGTATTTCTATTATTTTAATATCATCAAATTAATAACTGTAACATTGGCATGTTAATTATCGAAAGAAATTTCAGAAAATATGGCTGGAATCTATTGAAAAATGAAAGTGCATTTTTGTGAAAATATCGATTTTTATTGGAAAAAATTTGAGAATTTATTTTCCAGCGAAATTGATATCAAAGTTGATGAAATTCAATAAGGATTCTAATGGTGGTACATGTCATCCGTGGAGATAGTCTATGAACGGACCGATCGATAAATCAATATTATAGGAAAATTGTTAAATTGATGGGAGGAAAATCCATGATTTTATGGGAAATTGTGGAATTATAAAGTTTTAAAGCCCTGTCAATAATGTGTGTACATTTCTTTTGCATTACCTTATTGATTTTGCTACTATTATTCAAATAAATCAATCTAATTGAATCAAATATAATTGCTTCAAATTGCAAAAAGTCGACACCACCTTGTATTCCCAGACGCTCACGCATTCAAGTACTAACAAGGCCTTCCGTTGCTTAACATTCCGAGATCAAACGAGATCGGGTGTACCCAATGGAGTATGAGCGTCGACATCTAAATTTTCAAAAAATCATGATTTGCATAATAAATATTATTAGTATTTCTATTATTTTAATATCATCAAATTAATAACTGTAACATTGGCATGTTAATTATCGAAAGAAATTTCAGAAAATATGGCTGGAATCTATTGAAAAATGAAAGTGCATTTTTGTGAAAATATCGATTTTTATTGGAAAAAATTTGAGAATTTATTTTCCAGCGAAATTGATATCAAAGTTGATGAAATTCAATAAGGATTCTAATGGTGGTACATGTCATCCGTGGAGATAGTCTATGAACGGACCGATCGATAAATCAATATTATAGGAAAATTGTTAAATTGATGGGAGGAAAATCCATGATTTTATGGGAAATTGTGGAATTATAAAGTTTTAAAGCCCTGTCAATAATGTGTGTACATTTCTTTTGCATTACCTTATTGATTTTGCTACTATTATTCAAATAAATCAATCTAATTGAATCAAAATATAATTGCTTCAAATTGCAAAAAGTCGACACCACCTTGTATTCCCAGACGCTCACGCATTCAAGTACTAACAAGGCCTTCCGTTGCTTAACATTCCGAGATCAAACGAGATCGGGTGTACCCAATGGAGTATGAGCGTCGACATCTAAATTTCAAAAAATCATGATTTGCATAATAAATATTATTAGTATTTCTATTATTTTAATATCATCAAATTAATAACTGTAACATTGGCATGTTAATTATCGAAAGAAATTTCAGAAAATATGGCTGGAATCTATTGAAAAATGAAAGTGCATTTTTGTGAAAATATCGATTTTTATTGGAAAAAATTTGAGAATTTATTTTCCAGCGAAATTGATATCAAAGTTGATGAAATTCAATAAGGATTCTAATGGTGGTACATGTCATCCGTGGAGATAGTCTATGAACGGACCGATCGATAAATCAATATTATAGGAAAATTGTTAAATTGATGGGAGGAAAATCCATGATTTTATGGGAAATTGTGGAATTATAAAGTTTTAAAGCCCTGTCAATAATGTGTGTACATTTCTTTTGCATTACCTTATTGATTTTGCTACTATTATTCAAATAAATCAATCTAATTGAATCAAAATATAATTGCTTCAAATTGCAAAAAGTCGACACCACCTTGTATTCCCAGACGCTCACGCATTCAAGTACTAACAAGGCCTTCCGTTGCTTAACATTCCGAGATCAAACGAGATCGGGTGTACCCAATGGAGTATGAGCGTCGACATCTAAATTTCAAAAAATCATGATTTGCATAATAAATATTATTAGTATTTCTATTATTTTAATATCATCAAATTAATAACTGTAACATTGGCATGTTAATTATCGAAAGAAATTTCAGAAAATATGGCTGGAATCTATTGAAAAATGAAAGTGCATTTTTGTGAAAATATCGATTTTTATTGGAAAAAATTTGAGAATTTATTTTCCAGCGAAATTGATATCAAAGTTGATGAAATTCAATAAGGATTCTAATGGTGGTACATGTCATCCGTGGAGATAGTCTATGAACGGACCGATCGATAAATCAATATTATAGGAAAATTGTTAAATTGATGGGAGGAAAATCCATGATTTTATGGGAAATTGTGGAATTATAAAGTTTTAAAGCCCTGTCAATAATGTGTGTACATTTCTTTTGCATTACCTTATTGATTTTGCTACTATTATTCAAATAAATCAATCTAATTGAATCAAAATATAATTGCTTCAAATTGCAAAAAGTCGACACCACCTTGTATTCCCAGACGCTCACGCATTCAAGTACTAACAAGGCCTTCCGTTGCTTAACATTCCGAGATCAAACGAGATCGGGTGTACCCAATGGAGTATGAGCGTCGACATCTAAATTTCAAAAAATCATGATTTGCATAATAAATATTATTAGTATTTCTATTATTTTAATATCATCAAATTAATAACTGTAACATTGGCATGTTAATTATCGAAAGAAATTTCAGAAAATATGGCTGGAATCTATTGAAAAATGAAAGTGCATTTTTGTGAAAATATCGATTTTTATTGGAAAAAATTTGAGAATTTATTTTCCAGCGAAATTGATATCAAAGTTGATGAAATTCAATAAGGATTCTAATGGTGGTACATGTCATCCGTGGAGATAGTCTATGAACGGACCGATCGATAAATCAATATTATAGGAAAATTGTTAAATTGATGGGAGGAAAATCCATGATTTTATGGGAAATTGTGGAATTATAAAGTTTTAAAGCCCTGTCAATAATGTGTGTACATTTCTTTTGCATTACCTTATTGATTTTGCTACTATTATTCAAATAAATCAATCTAATTGAATCAAAATATAATTGCTTCAAATTGCAAAAAGTCGACACCACCTTGTATTCCCAGACGCTCACGCATTCAAGTACTAACAAGGCCTTCCGTTGCTTAACATTCCGAGATCAAACGAGATCGGGTGTACCCAATGGAGTATGAGCGTCGACATCTAAATTTCAAAAAATCATGATTTGCATAATAAATATTATTAGTATTTCTATTATTTTAATATCATCAAATTAATAACTGTAACATTGGCATGTTAATTATCGAAAGAAATTTCAGAAAATATGGCTGGAATCTATTGAAAAATGAAAGTGCATTTTTGTGAAAATATCGATTTTTATTGGAAAAATTTGAGAATTTATTTTCCAGCGAAATTGATATCAAAGTTGATGAAATTCAATAAGGATTCTAATGGTGGTACATGTCATCCGTGGAGATAGTCTATGAACGGACCGATCGATAAAATATTATAGGAAAATTGTTAAATTGATGGGAGGAAAATCCATGATTTTATGGGAAATTGTGGAATTATAAAGTTTTAAAGCCCTGTCAATAATGTGTGTACATTTCTTTTGCATTACCTTATTGATTTTGCTACTATTATTCAAATAAATCAATCTAATTGAATCAAAATATAATTGCTTCAAATTGCAAAAAGTCGACACCACCTTGTATTCCCAGACGCTCACGCATTCAAGTACTAACAAGGCCTTCCGTTGCTTAACATTCCGAGATCAAACGAGATCGGGTGTACCCAATGGAGTATGAGCGTCGACATCTAAATTTCAAAAAATCATGATTTGCATAATAAATATTATTAGTATTTCTATTATTTTAATATCATCAAATTAATAACTGTAACATTGGCATGTTAATTATCGAAAGAAATTTCAGAAAATATGGCTGGAATCTATTGAAAAATGAAAGTGCATTTTTGTGAAAATATCGATTTTTATTGGAAAAAATTTGAGAATTTATTTTCCAGCGAAATTGATATCAAAGTTGATGAAATTCAATAAGGATTCTAATGGTGGTACATGTCATCCGTGGAGATAGTCTATGAAATCAATATTATAGGAAAATTGTTAAATTGATGGGAGGAAAATCCATGATTTTATGGGAAATTGTGGAATTATAAAGTTTTAAAGCCCTGTCAATAATGTGTGTACATTTCTTTTGCATTACCTTATTGATTTTGCTACTATTATTCAAATAAATCAATCTAATTGAATCAAAATATAATTGCTTCAAATTGCAAAAAGTCGACACCACCTTGTATTCCCAGACGCTCACGCATTCAAGTACTAACAAGGCCTTCCGTTGCTTAACATTCCGAGATCAAACGAGATCGGGTGTACCCAATGGAGTATGAGCGTCGACATCTAAATTTCAAAAAATCATGATTTGCATAATAAATATTATTAGTATTTCTATTATTTTAATATCATCAAATTAATAACTGTAACATTGGCATGTTAATTATCGAAAGAAATTTCAGAAAAATGGCTGGAATCTATTGAAAAATGAAAGTGCATTTTTGTGAAAATATCGATTTTTATTGGAAAAAATTTGAGAATTTATTTTCCAGCGAAATTGATATCAAAGTTGATGAAATTCAATAAGGATTCTAATGGTGGTACATGTCATCCGTGGAGATAGTCTATGAACGGACCGATCGATAAATCAATATTATAGGAAAATTGTTAAATTGATGGGAGGAAAATCCATGATTTTATGGGAAATTGTGGAATTATAAAGTTTTAAAGCCCTGTCAATAATGTGTGTACATTTCTTTTGCATTACCTTATTGATTTTGCTACTATTATTCAAATAAATCAATCTAATTGAATCAAAATATAATTGCTTCAAATTGCAAAAAGTCGACACCACCTTGTATTCCCAGACGCTCACGCATTCAAGTACTAACAAGGCCTTCCGTTGCTTAACATTCCGAGATCAAACGAGATCGGGTGTACCCAATGGAGTATGAGCGTCGACATCTAAATTTCAAAAAATCATGATTTGCATAATAAATATTATTAGTATTTCTATTATTTTAATATCATCAAATTAATAACTGTAACATTGGCATGTTAATTATCGAAAGAAATTTCAGAAAATATGGCTGGAATCTATTGAAAAATGAAAGTGCATTTTTGTGAAAATATCGATTTTTATTGAAAAAATTTGAGAATTTATTTTCCAGCGAAATTGATATCAAAGTTGATGAAATTCAATAAGGATTCTAATGGTGGTACATGTCATCCGTGGAGATAGTCTATGAAATCAATATTATAGGAAAATTGTTAAATTGATGGGAGGAAAATCCATGATTTTATGGGAAATTTGGAATTATAAAGTTTTAAAGCCCTGTCAATAATGTGTGTACATTTCTTTTGCATTACCTTATTGATTTTGCTACTATTATTCAAATAAATCAATCTAATTGAATCAAAATATAATTGCTTCAAATTGCAAAAAGTCGACACCACCTTGTATTCCCAGACGCTCACGCATTCAAGTACTAACAAGGCCTTCCGTTGCTTAACATTCCGAGATCAAACGAGATCGGGTGTACCCAATGGAGTATGAGCGTCGACATCTAAATTTCAAAAAATCATGATTTGCATAATAAATATTATTAGTATTTCTATTATTTTAATATCATCAAATTAATAACTGTAACATTGGCATGTTAATTATCGAAAGAAATTTCAGAAAATATGGCTGGAATCTATTGAAAAATGAAAGTGCATTTTTGTGAAAATATCGATTTTTATTGGAAAAAATTTGAGAATTTATTTTCCAGCGAAATTGATATCAAAGTTGATGAAATTCAATAAGGATTCTAATGGTGGTACATGTCATCCGTGGAGATAGTCTATGAACGGACCGATCGATAAATCAATATTATAGGAAAATTGTTAAATTGATGGGAGGAAAATCCATGATTTTATGGGAAATTGTGGAATTATAAAGTTTTAAAGCCCTGTCAATAATGTGTGTACATTTCTTTTGCATTACCTTATTGATTTTGCTACTATTATTCAAATAAATCAATCTAATTGAATCAAAATATAATTGCTTCAAATTGCAAAAAGTCGACACCACCTGTATTCCCAGACGCTCACGCATTCAAGTACTAACAAGGCCTTCCGTTGCTTAACATTCCGAGATCAAACGAGATCGGGTGTACCCAATGGAGTATGAGCGTCGACATCTAAATTTCAAAAAATCATGATTTGCATAATAAATATTATTAGTATTTCTATTATTTTAATATCATCAAATTAATAACTGTAACATTGGCATGTTAATTATCGAAAAATTTCAGAAAATATGGCTGGAATCTATTGAAAAATGAAAGTGCATTTTTGTGAAAATATCGATTTTTATTGGAAAAATTTGAGAATTTATTTTCCAGCGAAATTGATATCAAAGTTGATGAAATTCAATAAGGATTCTAATGGTGGTACATGTCATCCGTGGAGATAGTCTATGAACGGACCGATCGATAAATCAATATAGGAAAATTGTTAAATTGATGGGAGGAAAATCCATGATTTTATGGGAAATTGTGGAATTATAAAGTTTTAAAGCCCTGTCAATAATGTGTGTACATTTCTTTTGCATTACCTTATTGATTTTGCTACTATTATTCAAATAAATCAATCTAATTGAATCAAAATATAATTGCTTCAAATTGCAAAAAGTCGACACCACCTTGTATTCCCAGACGCTCACGCATTCAAGTACTAACAAGGCCTTCCGTTGCTTAACATTCCGAGATCAAACGAGATCGGGTGTACCCAATGGAGTATGAGCGTCGACATCTAAATTTCAAAAAATCATGATTTGCATAATAAATATTATTAGTATTTCTATTATTTTAATATCATCAAATTAATAACTGTAACATTGGCATGTTAATTATCGAAAGAAAATTTCAGAAAATATGGCTGGAATCTTGAAAAATGAAAGTGCATTTTTGTGAAAATATCGATTTTTATTGGAAAAATTTGAGAATTTATTTTCCAGCGAAATTGATATCAAAGTTGATGAAATTCAATAAGGATTCTAATGGTGGTACATGTCATCCGTGGAGATAGTCTATGAAAAATCAATATTATAGGAAAATTGTTAAATGATGGGAGGAAAATCCATGATTTTATGGGAAATTGTGGAAATATAAAGTTTTAAAGCCCTGTCAATAATGTGTGTACATTTCTTTTGCATTACCTTATTGATTTTGCTACTATTATTCAAATAAATCAATCTAATTGAATCAAAATATAATTGCTTCAAATTGCAAAAAGTCGACACCACCTTGTATTCCCAGACGCTCACGCATTCAAGTACTAACAAGGCCTTCCGTTGCTTAACATTCCGAGATCAAACGAGATCGGGTGTACCCAATGGAGTATGAGCGTCGACATCTAAATTTCAAAAAATCATGATTTGCATAATAAATATTAGTTATTCTATTATTTTAATATC
>JACMZG010001338.1:0-10587 GCA_018340805.1 Microvelia longipes | reverse complement strand
ACTATTAGCTCATTAAAAATGCTCATGTGTAAAAAGAATTAATTAAAAAATATCACCGATGAAAAATTTCGAAAAAGAGAAAACTTCGTACAAGAGAAAAATTCTTACTATATTAATCTTCTATATGCTATTTGATTCCAATGCCATTTTATAATTATTATCTTAATTATTATTATTATTATTTATTATTATTATTATTATTATTATATAATTATTATTATTATATTATTATTATTATTATTATTATTTTATTATTATTATTATTATTATTATTTATTATTTATTATTATTATTATAATTATATATTATTATTTATTATTTTATTATTCATATAAAGGGCCAACCGTGCAAGGTCAATAATAGGTCATAATGCTATTCTTCCAAATTTTTTTACGATTCAATCGATGCCCTACATCCTGTGCTGGTATATTCTAAGGACAAACGAAGCAACAACTCAGTTTACTTCTCCGTCTCCGTATCGACCTTCCAACAATAAACGGGTATGAATCGCTAACAACAACCTTCTTAATTTGATGCTCTAAAAACACCCCTATCACTGTCATCTCTTGCTTGGATAATGTCAGCATCTCTCAACACGAAAAAATATCGGCCGTTTCGTCAAAAAACATACAGAACAAATTATTCCCACCTGAAAAACCATATCGACACCTTTGTTGTTGGTTGTTTTGGTAGCTGAGCGAAGCGCACAATTAGATGCGATTTCATAAAAGGGGCATCCCCTATGAAATCACAATATTTCAATCAAATCTAAATCAACTGGTGCGCTCAGACTTGAGAGGGATGACATTATTCCCTCGAATGCGCACGCAAAACTCCAATGCTAAACCTACTTGCCGAAAACTCATGACATCAGTCTCGTATCCTTAGCTCCTTTGGACAATGATCGAAGCTCTCCAAAAAAATCCCTTAGCCAGCTACCCAATACCTATTTCGGACTCTGAAAAGACGTTTCAATCGACTGGTCCAGAGAATGCCAACAGCTCCTAATCAATCGCTTCATTCGCTTCCTCCACACACTCTCCAAATCCAAGTGTATTTCCTGGCCTCCTGTACCAGGTACTCAGCTTTGCCCGCCGTCTAATTGACAACTGATACACGGTGACACTCAACTTAACCAAGTGGAGTATTTTTGTGTTTTATTTGTTTTTATTGATTCATTCGATTGCAGTGCTCTATCGAATTACCTTACTGCTGACTCCTTATCACACTTGAGCTCTTCTCATTTACTTTCCTGATTCCCCTGTGTCAATTGTGCGTAATTTGAGACACAAAGCTGGCGGTTGTGTATATTCTTATAAACCATTTAAAAAGAATTTGAATTATTAATAAATTTTTGTTTATTATTACATTACTTATTATTTATTATTAATTTAGTTCGAAATTAATACCAAATATTTATAAACTGTATTAATTATATTGTTAATTTCATACATTGTAGGATTTATAAATTATTAGCGTTGGCCCACCATATACAAAGTCGCAAGCCCATTTTCGTCTCAAATTTTTGCTATATAACATATTATTAGATTAAATTTATTTTATATGAATAAAACAGTTTTAATCCAAAGTAATTTGACTTCATATTCCGTTTACCTAACAATTGATTTAACTTGTTGCAATTAATAACATCTTAGAACATGGATAGATCAAAAAATTATAGAGTGCGGGTTTGTTTTTATACGACATTTAAACAAGGTAAAACGGCTGCTGAATCAAATCGCAATCTTGTGTCAAGTATCTCGGAGATGATGTTACCCAGATTACGGCACATGTCAGCGATGGTCATTCGCGTTTCCAAATTTGGCGATTGAAAAGTCGAAGAAAGAAAAACAACCATCCAAACGTTCGTCCCTCACTTTGTAGACAACGAACGCATTAAAAAGAAAACCATTAAAGTTGGATCCCTTCCAAAACTACTCGCGTGAACTTGCAGAAAACTTTGGTCTGACTGCACTCTCAGTACTATTGAAAACCACCTGCAGCAATTGAAAAGTAAAACAGCAAGCGGAAAATGGGCTTCCGCCCACACAGCTTAGCAATCACACTCACGAAGACGTCGCGACCGTTAACCAGACAAATGCTAGCCATTCTTCTTCGGGAAAAGCTCAAGAACACACGCGACTCTTCTTGAACTCCAGTGTGTAACGTCAGACGAAAAATGTGTATCACTATAAAATATCGACAAAGAAAAAAGCACTGTGGCCTAGATGTTGGTAAAACAGCCAAAAAACCAGTCCAAACCCAGACCAGTTCATGGATTCCAAAGTCTTGCTTTGTTTATGGTTGATGTAAACAGCAAAGATTTTGGGACATTTTAATCTGCTGGAGATAAATTAGTCAGCACGGTAATGCAGAACTTATACGCCAGAAACAGCTCAACCGCTCTATGAACAAGTTTTGGGCAATGCCAAGCTTTAAATACATCCAAAACAAAATTCTCCCATGACAAACGCTGCCCCACATTGCAAAAGATCCCCCACCAAAAAATCAAGCGAACTGGGCCTGGACAGTTTTGTGCCATCCGCCTATACAGCCAGACCTAAAGCTCCCTCGGATTACCATCTATTTTAAGATCCGGTGCCTAGCATTTTTGGGGCGCAATAAAACAGTCAAAAAACAATGAGGAGGTCCAAATCATGCAGGTCGTCACAGATCTTTAAAATCACAGCCAGTAATAATTTATAAGAAAGGCATCTCCATTCTTTGAGTCAAAAGATGGCAAGGAGTCAAGGACAATAATGAGAATATACTTTTGGATTGCAAAAACTGTGTTATTGTTCGTTCTGAAATAAACTCTTCTTGTTATGATAAAAACGACCTTTTATATTTGGCTAACCCTAATTATAATCAGTTTCTTATTCCATAATCTTAAAATGTCTTCATGAGATTTCGTCCCAATTAACTTTCCAACATCAAAATTAGTATTAAAAACAAGTAATTCTAAATCCAAAAAAAGATTTTTAAGAAATACATCAATGAAAAAAGTCACGTTAATCGAATAAATATAATATTAATGTGTTTTTTCTGACACTCATAACAAGTTCGTAATCTGCACCAAATCAAAATAATCATCTTAAATATAAAAGAAATAAAATTACAAATTTTAACCATAACCCACTCATTCTCCGGGTTAAAATTTCAAATTTGTCATATTCTATAACTGTTATGTTCTCACACTCTGTTCATGGGCATAAAAGATAATCTTTCCGAGCTGCAATATTGATCCTAAATATGTACCACCCCAGCCTCTTTGAATTCGGGCCCACGTCGCGGAGGTTCATTAAATCCAATCGCCCAACGTAATGGACCTTTGGCGTCCACTTTCGACGAATGAAACAATGACCCACCATTCCTATATTTCATACTTATTATTATATGATTATTTTATTATTAATTAATTATTTATATCTATTAAAATTATATGAAATCTTCTAGTATCCTTTAGGATACAGCAATCATGTATCGATATAGTAAATATAAACATTGGACTTATAATCATCACTCAAGGACAATTTTCCAAGGAAAACAAATATTCGCTTCTTTCTTTCTCAAAGTCATGGGAAAACTGTTCACATATTTCTTAAAAAATTGGAAACAACATCTGGGTATTAAGTTTTATTTAAAAACCTTAAACAACCAATGGGCAATTATTATTTGAATAAATGTTCTGTTAATTCATAAATTTGTATTTTGGGAAATTTAAAAGCACGCGCTGACAAAAATACTCAGAAGAATCAAATTTAAACAAACATGTTAAACAAAGTAATCATGATTTATAATATAAAACTTCTAAAAAGGCCCATTAAAATTTTCAAATTTGATAAGAGAATAGCTTTGTATTCTCGAACGATTTTGATTTTAAAATTAAGTTAAAGATGTCCTTAAAGGACCCCAATTTTTGCAATAGATGTCTTTATTTATTTATTATGTCTTGTTCAATAAAAAAGATAATTCTAAATCCATTTAGAAAGCTTTACACTTTCTGAAACGATTGATTAAATTGTCATTAAGATTAATCAATAAACTTATAATTTAAATCATCGAAAACGTAATTAAAGATCCTGATATAATCTAATGGAATTGATAAAAATTAGTTGTTTTAAATAATTCCATTTATTTGAGCGTTATTAAAAAAATTTAATAAAAACGCGTTTGCTAAAACATACAGTAAATTCTTACCAAATTGTTAAAATTGTATCTCGATCTTTTTAAAAATTTCAACTGTGTTCGAGTAATTAGGCTAGGACTCCTTGAGGATTCGTTTCAAATCTGTTTATTAAATACGAGTTTTAATGGTTTATATGCCTACATAATGATGTGGAGAGTATCTTCTCTGTCATCTCTTGTCAAATAGAATTCTCAAGAAACATAGTCTGGTTAGGCAGTCGAATATAAGTAATAATTGCAGAGTATAATTATTCACTGTAAATCAAGGTTATAAATATTACCATTACATTATAATTATCATACATCCAAAGTAAAAAACTAATAACAAGCATTGAAAGTTCACTATCAATTTGAACAATACTAAACACATAATTAGTTTTAATAAACAAACAGACCCGGAATTAATTCACCACAACCCTAATATTAATCAATTTTAAAATTTTGTGCAGAAACTTTGAAGATTATTGGAAAAGAATCATGTGCGAATCATGAGATTAGATCTTATGATCCCAAAAATTAATGTTCAAACTGGTCTTTTTAAATCTTTATTGAATGTCTTTTCTTTAATTTGTGAATTTTTTATTAAGAGCTATTACATATATTTATGCCATTAATACGGCTAAATTTTGAGTAATATTCTATCCTCTTCATTAGTTAATATATTTTGCCTGAAGATGACAGATTATAATGTAGAATACATTGTCGTGTAAATAAATGTATCGTTTAAATGGAGTCTTAATTTATTTTTAAAAAAATCGCACATGTTTATTTAAATTGTTTAAAATTATTATTATTATTAGTTATTCATTATTTATTACTTTATCTATTCATAATAACAGCGAAACAATAATAAATAAACAGTGATTAAGAACAATACCTCGTTTTCTGCCAAGGACATTAAACTGCATCGTGTCGATATTTCATAGAAGCAAGAAAAAACTGGGTCTCAAACGAATTGATTAATTAAACCCAAACTTTCCCAACATAAAATTTCTTAAAATAATCGTTTTGACGTAAAAGAGACCAAATACTTCGAATCGCCATTATCCAACTCGTTCAACAATCTGTCTCTGACTGGGAATTTAAGCAGAATACGTGAAACATTAATATCCCTATATACAAAAAACTTTCAAAGTAAATAAAAATATGATGGGACAATAAGGAAAATTCTAAAACAAAATTGAATTAAAATTGACAGACATTTTGAATAATATCTAAAGTAAAAGTTTAAAAAATATATTTTTAATAATTTTTTCAATTTTATTATTATTTGTTTGATGTCGTATTTTTGTATTTGCGTGTATTAATTAATAATAATAATAATAATTATATAATAATGATTAATAATAATAATAATAATAAATAATTAATTAATAATAATAATAACAATAATAATTACATAATTAATAAATAATTAATAATTAATAATAATGATGATGATAATAATAATACATACATGATGATAATAATTAATGAAATAATAATAATAAATTAAATAATAATATTAATAATAATAAAATAATCTAATTGTTATGATAATAATAAAGTAATAATAATTTTGACTGATTAATAATAATTAATAATAATTGATAATTATTATTATTATTATTTATATAATGCTTGTGTATGTTTTTTGCGTGTATTTTGTAAAATTAAATACATATAATGTTGAAGTTTATTTTGTAATTCAAAACAATTATATTTTTACAAACAATTTCTTATGATCTTTTGGTTATGTGTTAATTTGTTAAATTGTGTTTAGTTTATAAATACTAGATTTATATTTGAATTTTATATAAATATTATGATCTAGATTTTTGCGTGGACTTTCATAATTGAATATACCGCTCTATTTTCTAAGAAACCTGACCTTCAAAGAGAGGAAAAAGACTGCAAACGCTATCGAAAAAAGCTTTAGTAATGGCGGCCAGTCTTAATTATGACGAGTATGAGTACGAAAGCAAATATCAATGAAACACATATCCATGTTTAATTCAATTATATTAATTCCTAATATTTAAATAATATTTACCTATATATGGTGTTGTTTCATTCAATATTATCTATAGAATATATGAGTCGTAATTCAATATGTATAAATTTAAATCAGTTTAGCACGGAAACACAGTATGTATTTAGAAACAAAAAGTTTTTCATAAAAATTTCTAAATTGAAATTTTTTAATTTAACTTTTACCAAAATATTTTTTATAATTTTAAAAATTTAAATTTTTACATTACTCGAAATAATTGTTATTCTAAGCAACCAAACATTAAAAAATCAGACTTTCAATTCAAATATTTTGCTATAATTAAACTTCGGAAATTTAATAAAATTTGTCAAATATTTTGGAATAACGTGTTAAAATTTTTTAACCACTTCAGGACTTAAACCTAAATATTTACAGAAACATTGCAACCGCCAATGTTGGAGCGGAAGCGGTTGTTATTGAAATTGTACAACAGATATCACTAGTGAAATTATTTTAAACCCGATTTAAGAGATTCTATATACTAACAGAGGAGAAGCGCTAATCGTGACGTGCAGTAAGTCTACATGGCCATAAAAGCAAGGACGCCTGGATTCGGGGTGTCGGATATAGCGATGAGGGTTAAATTTGATTTTGTTGAAAGATTTTTTAAATGTGTTTAAGGTTTAATATAAATTTAATTTGAAAGTATTAGATTTTTAAATTTATATTAAGTATGCTAATTAGAATTATATTTAATTCTTAAAAATTTATTGAACGCCATTGAAGGATCGAAAGTTCTTTTCGCATACAAAACAATCTCTCTATTGCGTTACTAACAAACTACTCATCTACTAATGTTAGGTGGCACATTTTAAACATTAATTTAAATTTAAATTGATTTTTTTAAATATATAAACTTTTTTTTAATGATATTTTGATGTTCATTTAGCTTAGAAACTTTATTATCTATTTTAAAACATAATGTTTATATAAATCTATATTGAAAATTAGATATTTGTTGTTGGACCAAACTTTTGTCGGAATTTGTATTAAGCACTATTTGGTAATCTTATAGTA
Source organism: Microvelia longipes (assembly GCA_018340805.1). Taxonomy (NCBI): domain Eukaryota; kingdom Metazoa; phylum Arthropoda; class Insecta; order Hemiptera; family Veliidae; genus Microvelia; species Microvelia longipes. The sequence goes on along the minus strand of JACMZG010001338.1, from coordinate 3,350 downwards.
CTGATAAGCAGCACTCCATAATGCCGGCTCGAGCGCTCCTGGGCACCCGCCTTGCGTCTAGAGATTAACCTCTAATATTTCCAGTCGAAATTACACTAGACCCACACTTCATTTCTGACGCTTCTTATGCTGTTTGAGTGCCAAAACTCTCAACGGCTGCCTTTCAACTCTCTCTCTAGAACTCTGCTTTATAGGAGCTCTTCCAACACCCTCTACGCCCATGGTCATATTCTCATATTAGTTTATACAATCCTGCTTCATCCTGGAAAGCTGATCATATTGTAACATTTTATACCTTTATTATTGTATCTACCATCTTAGACGAGCAAATTCTACGCTGGTCCCCCAGAATGGTTTTCTTCCGACTTTACATAAGTAAGATAAAAAGAGCTTTGTCTTATCTCTGGCGACAATTTATACCGCTCTTATAGTTCAAGAATCCAAATTCCTTACAATGATTAGAGTGTTTAATGGTAAAATTTGTAATTGAAGGAAATTGGATATTATACAATTAAAATTAATATGGTTTTGATTTTACAAAATCAGAGGTATAGAATACACGTATTATTAAAATCGTATTTAAATTTTTCTTCACAAAATCTGATTTCGATAGTTTTATTACAAATTTGATTTTTATTTAGTTAATTAATTTAATTTAAAAGAATAAAAATATCGTTTGTTGCATTATGATTATGAAAAATAATTATGATATGCAATTCAAATATGAACTAAATAGTGTATTAAATCAATTTATGCACATAAAATTTAAGAAAAATTTCATAAATTAGACATGAAAACTATAACATTCGAGGTAATCAATCATAGTCATATCAATCAATATAAATCATAATCAAACATTCGAAAGCCCATCCACATATCACACAAAACATTCATCACAGAAATTTTTTTCATAAACAGCAATCCACATCAATTCTAGGCTAATCGTCTAAAACATTATAGTAATTGTGCTCTTCTGAAAGATACAAATCTACTCGTATCCAATTACAATCAAATTGAACATTTCATAATACTTAATAATATAGTTAATCTTATTTTACTGTTATTCTTATTTGATTATAAAATTTTAATGATATAATTCTACCCTGATCGTAGCCTTTATATAAAACAATAATTATTATAATATTAATCACGTTTATTCGAAGAATTTTTATCATTTCTAAAAGTAATAGATTAACTGATTCTAACTTTTATTTGTCCTGTTCATTAGCAATCTTCATACAACAAAACAGTATACACATTTTTAATAATTATTTATTTATTATGAAGAAATGTAACCACTAAGTGTTTATTAAATTATGTAAATTCTTAGGCAAAAATATATTTTAATAAAGCAATTTTAATTTAATTAGTTAAATTTATTTTTAATTTTGTTAAAAAATAAAAACAAAAGTAATAATTAAAATTTAAAAAAAATAAAAGTTAAATAATGAATATTATAATATTATTAATTAAAATTAATAATACAGAAACCTAATAAAGTTTACATAAACACTGTACAATACAATTTACAAAACATCTTTTCTATTCAGTTATTTGAATCAATTCATAAAGTTAAAATAACTGAAGAAAGACATAGATCAATAAAATGTCGAATAAACTAACAAAGAGTATAAAACACAACCACCGAACTTTTAAATCGCAGCTTATAATTTAATATAAATTTAATGAAATCTTTCAAAATGCGCGCGATTAATGGCTAAAGTCCAACCAATTAGCTCTCGGCAATTAATTAGTCTTGCATGCCGGATGACGTGATCGAAAAACTTGTCAAACTTCTTGAAACTCCAGTCAGTACACCTCTTATAACTTTTGAGTATTTTAAAAAGACCCTTTCCTTGGCTGCTATACCTTTAGTAAGGCAACAAAATATAACTTGAGATATAAATTGCTTATATGATTATCACATTTATCTATCATTAACTGTTTAAACTGGCAATAAAAATTTAATAAAAATTAATTGTTATCGGACTTGATAATTAATAATACATGCATATATTTAGTTATTTATTCACATTCATATATAGTTCTCTATGCAAAAAATTTTCCATGAAATGAGCAGAATATTGCAGCTATATTTATCATATACAATTTATCTCCCTTATAATCAGTGTTCCAACCTTTTTGTACCGGCGGCCCCTTTTTATAAAAGAAAATTGGTGCGCCCCCATTAAAAAAATCAATATTGTTTGCTGTCCCGTTAATTTATTGTGCCCGTCAATTATCATTTCCTGTCTCTGTGTCTGTCGTAAGGCCACTATTCGACTTTTTTTAGTTTATATTTCGAAAATAATATTTTGGAAAACAGCTGGCATTTGCCCCCCTCTGCAAACAGTGTCTCGCGCCCCAACAGGAGTGGGAAACCAGCTGCCGATTGAAGAAACCGCGTACTAATCTACATTAATTTATTAAAACATATCTAATAATGTCGTGTTAATATAAATTAGAATAATTATGAACTCTGAAATCAACCTGATAACATACAAAACTTTCATAACATGCATCTTGTATTGTACAAAATTATAAATTTAAAACTTTTGAAAAAAGTATTCGTATATATACATCAAAAATGTAATTATATGTACAATTTATTTTTATGGTGTTTATTTTTTAAACTAAATACTAATTTAAAGACGACTATGACGAAGGATTCCTTAGTGACATTATAATGAAGTTGATATATTTTTCATACTCTTATTATTAAATTATATACAATCTTATTCATATTATATCATACTTATTAATATTACTAATAACTAACATAGAAGAAAAACAATTACATTTAATCGAAGTTTGTTTAAGGTGGATATGAAAATATCAATATGCGATCAATGGTTAATTCCAATCAATTATTCTGGCTTACATAAAATTGTAGTTGCAATACTAAATATATTCTATTAACTATTGAATTTTGAAAAAAACCTTTAAATCTTGTACGCAGGAAAACTTAGTATCTGAATTATATTCTGAACAAATAAAATTATCACAAATTATTTTTCTGTTATTATAATAAGGGCCCGATTTGTTCCGCGGCAAAAAATGTTATAATTCCACGCAGCAAGCTTTCCAGGAAGATCCGCGATCGCTAGCATAACATTTTTTCCTTACTTTCCACGCTGATTTTTATTAATCGTAATTTGAAACCAAAAGTCTTGATAAACATATTTCCATATCAGAACTAGCTCAATGCTGCACGGATAAGAGTAGTAAAATTCTATATAACTAAGAAGCATACTTCACCACACTGTATGGAAGTAGAGTAGTGCACAGAAGAATCGGAGATTCTCCTTCGAACTATATACCAAAAACGGACAGGGGTAGTAGCACCTCGA
>JACMZG010001337.1:0-10589 GCA_018340805.1 Microvelia longipes | reverse complement strand
ATTTAAGAGTTGACTGGAAATCCTTTGAGTACGGTTGTCCACCTCATGCTAGTGGAGGAATAGGTAAATCATTTCCACGTAAAATTATTATTTCCACGATCAATTAGCGGAAAGTGCTAAAAAACGCGGAAAAATTTGGACACGATTTAAGATTGTCTGGAATCTTTGAGTACGGTTGTCCACCTCATGCTAAAGGAGGAATAGGTAAATCATTTCCACGTAAAATTATTATTTCACGATCAATTAGCGGAAAGTGCTAAAAAACGGAAAAATTTGGACACGATTTAAGATTGTCTGGAATCCTTGAGTACGGTTGTCCACTCATGCTAGTGGAGGAATAGGTAATCATTTCCACGTAAAATTATTATTTCCACGATCAATTAGCGGAAAGTGCTAAAAACGCGGAAAAAATTTGGACACGATTTAAGATTGTCTGGAATCCTTCGAGTACGGTTGTCCACTCATGCAAGGAGGAATAGGTAAATCATTTCCACGTAAAAGTATTATTTCCACGATCAATTAGCGGAAAGTGCTAAAAAACGCGGAAAAATTTGGACACGATTTAAGATTGTCTGGAATCCTTCGAGTACGGTTGTCCACCTCATGCTAGTGGAGGAATAGGTAAATCATTTCCACGTAAAATTATTATTTCCACGATCAATTAGCGGAAAGTGCTAAAAAACGCGGAAAAATTTGGACACGATTTAAGATTGTCTGGAATCCTTTGAGTACGGTTGTCCACTCATGCTAGTGGAGGAATAGGTAAATCATTTCCTCGTAAAAGTATTATTTCCAGATCAATTAGCGGAAAGTGCTAAAAAACGCGGAAAAATTTGGACACGATTTAAGATTGTTGGAATCCTTCGAGTACGGTTGTCCACCTCATGCTAGTGGAGGAATAGGTAAATCATTTCCACGTAAAATTATTATTTCCACGATCAATTAGCGGAAAGTGCTAAAAAACGCGGAAAAATTTGGACACGATTTAAGATTGTCTGGAATCCTTTGAGTACGGTTGTCCACCTCATGCTAAGGAGGAATAGGTAAATCATTTCCACGTAAAATTATTATTTCCACGATCAATTAGCGGAAAGTGCTAAAAAACGCGGAAAAATTTGACACGATTTAAGATTGTCTGGAATCCTTTGAGTACGGTTGTCCACCTCATGCTAGTGGAGGAATAGGTAAATCATTTCCACGTAAAAATTATTATTTCCACGATCAATTAGCGGAAAGTGCTAAAAAACGCGGAAAAATTTGGACACGATTTAAGATTGTCTGGAATCCTTTGAGTACGGTTGTCCACCTCATGCTAAAGGAGGAATAGGTAAATCATTTCCACGTAAAATTATTATTTCCACGATCAATTAGCGGAAAGTGCTAAAAAACGCGGAAAAATTTGGACACGATTTAAGATTGTCTGGAATCCTTGAGTACGGTTGTCCACCTCATGCTAGTGGAGGAATAGGTAAATCATTTCCACGTAAAATTATTATTTCCACGATCAATTAGCGGAAAGTGCTAAAAAACGCGGAAAAATTTGGACACGATTTAAGATTGTCTGGAATCCTTCGAGTACGGTTGTCCACTCATGCTAGTGGAGGAATAGGTAAATCATTTCCACGTAAAATTTATTTCCACGATCAATTAGCGGAAAGTGCTAAAAAACGCGGAAAAATTTGGACACGATTTAAGATTGTCTGGAATCCTTGAGTACGGTTGTCCACCTCATGCTAGTGGAGGAATAGGTAAATCATTTCCACGTAAAATTATTATTTCCACGATCAATTAGCGGAAAGTGCTAAAAACGCGGAAAAATTTGGACACGATTTAAGATTGTCTGGAATCCTTTGAGTACGGTTGTCCACCTCATGCTAAGGAGGAATAGGTAAATCATTTCCCACGTAAAATTATTATTTCCACGATCAATTAGCGGAAAGTGCTAAAAAACGCGGAAAAATTTGGACACGATTTAAGATTGTCTGGAATCCTTCGAGTACGGTTGTCCACCTCATGCTAGTGGAGGAATAGGTAAATCATTTCCACGTAAAATTATTATTTCCACGATCAATTAGCGGAAAGTGCTAAAAAACGCGGAAAAATTTGGACACGATTTAAGATTGTCTGGAATCCTTCGAGTACGGTTGTCCACCTCATGCTAGTGGAGGAATAGGTAAATCATTTCCTCGTAAAATTATTATTTTCACGATCAATTAGCGGAAAGTGCTAAAAAACGCGGAAAAATTTGGACACGATTTAAGATTGTTGGAATCCTTCGAGTACGGTTGTCCACCTCATGCTAGTGGAGGAATAGGTAAATCATTTCCACGTAAAATTATTATTTCCACGATCAATTAGCGGAAAGTGCTAAAAAACGCGGAAAAATTTGGACACGATTTAAGATTGTCTGGAATCCTTTGAGTACGGTTGTCCACCTCATGCTAAAGAGGAATAGGTAAATCATTTCCACGTAAAATTATTATTTCCACGATCAATTAGCGGAAAGTGCTAAAAAACGCGGAAAAATTTGGACACGATTTAAGATTGTCTGGAATCCTTTGAGTACGGTTGTCCACTCATGCTAGTGGAGGAATAGGTAAATCATTTCACGTAAAATTATTATTTCCACGATCAATTAGCGGAAAGTGCTAAAAAACGCGGAAAAATTTGGACACGATTTAAGATTGTCTGGAATCCTTGAGTACGGTTGTCCACCTCATGCTAGTGGAGAATAGGTAAATCATTTCCACGTAAAATTATTATTTCCACGATCAATTAGCGGAAAGTGCTAAAAAACGCGGAAAAATTTGGACACGATTTAAGATTGTCTGGAATCCTTTGAGTACGGTTGTCCACCTCATGCTAGTGGAGGAATAGGTAAATCATTTCCACGTAAAATTATTATTTCCACGATCAATTAGCGGAAAGTGCTAAAAAACGCGGAAAAATTTGGACACGATTTAAGATTGTCTGGAATCCTTCGAGTACGGTTGTCCACCTCATGCTAAAGGAGGAATAGGTAAATCATTTCCACGTAAAATTATTATTTCCACGATCAATTAGCGGAAAGTGCTAAAAAACGCGGAAAAATTTGGACACGATTTAAGATTGTCTGGAATCCTTGAGTACGGTTGTCCACCTCATGCTAAAGGAGGAATAGGTAAAATCATTTCCACGTAAAATTATTATTTCCACGATCAATTAGCGGAAAGTGCTAAAAAACGCGGAAAAATTTGGACACGATTTAAGATTGTCTGGAATCCTTGAGTACGGTTGTCCACCTCATGCTAAAGGAGGAATAGGTAAATCATTTCCACGTAAAATTATTATTTCCACGATCAATTAGCGGAAAGTGCTAAAAAACGCGGAAAAATTTGGACACGATTTAAGATTGTCTGGAATCCTTTGAGTACGGTTGTCCACCTCATGCTAGTGGAGGAATAGGTAAATCATTTCCACGTAAAATTATTATTTCCACGATCAATTAGCGGAAAGTGCTAAAAAACGCGGAAAAATTTGGACACGATTTAAGATTGTCTGGAATCCTTCGAGTACGGTTGTCCACCTCATGCTAGTGGAGGAATAGGTAAATCATTTCCACGTAAAATTATTATTTCCACGATCAATTAGCGGAAAGTGCTAAAAAACGCGGAAAAATTTGGACACGATTTAAGATTGTCTGGAATCCTTCGAGTACGGTTGTCCACCTCATGCTAAAGAGGAATAGGTAAATCATTTCCACGTAAAATTATTATTTCCACGATCAATTAGCGGAAAGTGCTAAAAAACGCGGAAAAATTTGGACACGATTTAAGATTGTCTGGAATCCTTTGAGTACGGTTGTCCACCTCATGCTAGTGGAGGAATAGGTAAATCATTTCCACGTAAAATTATTATTTCCACGATCAATTAGCGGAAAGTGCTAAAAAACGCGGAAAAATTTGGACACGATTTAAGATTGTCTGGAATCCTTTGAGTACGGTTGTCCACCTCATGCTAAAGGAGGAATAGGTAAATCATTTCCACGTAAAATTTTATTTCCACGATCAATTAGCGGAAAGTGCTAAAAAACGCGGAAAAATTTGGACACGATTTAAGATTGTCTGGAATCCTTCGAGTACGGTTGTCCACCTCATGCTAGTGGAGGAATAGGTAAATCATTTCCACGTAAAATTATTATTTTCACGATCAATTAGCGGAAAGTGCTAAAAAACGCGGAAAAATTTGGACACGATTTAAGATTGTCTGGAATCCTTTGAGTACGGTTGTCCACCTCATGCTAGGAGGAATAGGTAAATCATTTCCGTAAAATTATTATTTCCACGATCAATTAGCGGAAAGTGCTAAAAAACGCGGAAAATTTGGACACGATTTAAGATTGTCTGGAATCCTTTGAGTACGGTTGTCACCTCATGCTAGTGGAGGAATAGGTAAATCATTTCCACGTAAAATTATTATTTCCACGATCAATTAGCGGAAAGTGCTAAAAAACGCGGAAAAATTTGGACACGATTTAAGTGGAATCCTTTGAGTCGGTTGTCCACCTCATGCTAGTGGAGGAATAGGTAAATCATTTCCACGTAAAATATTATTTCCACGATCAATTAGCGGAAAGTGCTAAAAAACGCGGAAAAATTTGGACACGATTTAAGATTGTCTGGAATCCTTCGAGTACGGTTGTCCACCTCATGCTAAAGGAGGAATAGGTAAATCATTTCCACGTAAAATTATTATTTCCACGATCAATTAGCGGAAAGTGCTAAAAAACGCGGAAAAATTTGGACACGATTTAAGATTGTCTGGAATCCTTCGAGTACGGTTGTCCACCTCATGCTAGTGGAGGAATAGGTAAATCATTTCCACGTAAAATTATTATTTCCACGATCAATTAGCGGAAAGTGCTAAAAACGCGGAAAAATTTGGACACGATTTAAGATTGTCTGGAATCCTTTGAGTACGGTTGTCAACTCATGCTAGTGGAGGAATAGGTAAATCATTTCCACGTAAAATTATTATTTCCACGATCAATTAGCGGAAAGTGCTAAAAAACGCGGAAAAATTTGGACACGATTTAAGATTGTCTGGAATCCTTTGAGTACGGTTGTCCACCTCATGCTAGGAGGAATAGGTAAATCATTTCCACGTAAAATTATTATTTCCACGATCAATTAGCGGAAAGTGCTAAAAAACGCGGAAAAATTTGGACACGATTTAAGATTGTCTGGAATCCTTGAGTACGGTTGTCCACTCATGCTAGTGGAGGAATAGGTAAATCATTTCCACGTAAAATTATTATTTCCACGATCAATTAGCGGAAAGTGCTAAAAAACGGAAAAATTTGGACACGATTTAAGATTGTCTGGAATCCTTGAGTACGGTTGTCCACCTCATGCTGGAGGAATAGGTAAATCATTTCCACGTAAAATTATTATTTCCACGATCAATTAGCGGAAAGTGCTAAAAAACGCGGAAAAATTTGGACACGATTTAAGATTGTCTGGAATCCTTCGAGTACGGTTGTCCACTCATGCTAAAGGAGGAATAGGTAAATCATTTCCACGTAAAATTATTATTTCCACGATCAATTAGCGGAAAGTGCTAAAAAAACGCGGAAAAATTTGGACACGATTTAAGATTGTCTGGAATCCTTCGAGTACGGTTGTCCCTCATGCTAAAGGAGGAATAGGTAAATCATTTCCACGTAAAATTATTATTTCCACGATCAATTAGCGGAAAGTGCTAAAAAACGCGGAAAAATTTGGACACGATTTAAGATTGTCTGGAATCCTTCGAGTACGGTTGTCCACCTCATGCTAGGAGGAATAGGTAAATCATTTCCTCGTAAAATTATTATTTCCACGATCAATTAGCGGAAAGTGCTAAAAAACGCGGAAAAATTTGGACACGATTTAAGATTGTCTGGAATCCTTTGAGTACGGTTGTCCACCTCATGCTAGTGGAGGAATAGGTAAATCATTTCCACGTAAAATTATTATTTCCACGATCAATTAGCGGAAAGTGCTAAAAAACGCGGAAAAATTTGGACACGATTTAAGATTGTCTGGAATCCTTTGAGTACGGTTGTCCACCTCATGCTAGTGGAGGAATAGGTAAATCATTTCCACGTAAAATTATTATTTCCACGATCAATTAGCGGAAAGTGCTAAAAAACGCGGAAAAATTTGGACACGATTTAAGATTGTCTGGAATCCTTCGAGTACGGTTGTCCACCTCATGCTAGGAGGAATAGGTAAATCATTTCCACGTAAAATTATTATTTTCACGATCAATTAGCGGAAAGTGCTAAAAAACGCGGAAAATTTGGACACGATTTAAGATTGTCTGGAATCCTTCGAGTACGGTTGTCCACCTCATGCTAAAGGAGGAATAGGTAAATCATTTCCACGTAAAATTATTATTCCACGATCAATTAGCGGAAAGTGCTAAAAAACGCGGAAAAATTTGGACACGATTTAAGATTGACTGGAATCCTTTGAGTACGGTTGTCCACCTCATGCTAGTGGAGGAATAGGTAAATCATTTCCACGTAAAATTATTATTTCCACGATCAATTAGCGGAAAGTGCTAAAAAACGCGGAAAAATTTGGACACGATTTAAGATTGTCTGGAATCCTTGAGTACGGTTGTCCACCTCATGCTAAAGGAGGAATAGGTAAATCATTTCCACGTAAAATTATTTTTCACGATCAATTAGCGGAAAGTGCTAAAAAACGCGGAAAAATTTGGACACGATTTAGATTGTCTGGAATCCTTCGAGTACGGTTGTCCACCTCATGCTAAGGAGGAATAGGTAAATCATTTCCACGTAAAATTATTATTTCCACGATCAATTAGCGGAAAGTGCTAAAAAAACGCGGAAAAATTTGGACACGATTTAAGATTGTCTGGAATCCTTTGAGTACGGTTGTCCACCTCATGCTAGGAGGAATAGGTAAATCATTTTCACGTAAAATTATTATTTCCACGATCAATTAGCGGAAAAGTGCTAAAAAACGCGGAAAAATTTGGACACGATTTAAGATTGTCTGGAATCCTTCGAGTACGGTTGTCCACCTCATGCTAAAGGAGGAATAGGTAAATCATTTCCACGTAAAATTATTATTTCCACGATCAATTAGCGGAAAGTGCTAAAAAACGCGGAAAAATTTGGACACGATTTAAGATTGTCTGGAATCCTTTGAGTACGGTTGTCCACCTCATGCTAGTGGAGGAATAGGTAAATCATTTCCACGTAAAATTATTATTTCCACGATCAATTAGCGGAAAGTGCTAAAAAACGCGGAAAAATTTGGACACGATTTAAGATTGTCTGGAATCCTTCGAGTACGGTTGTCCAACTCATGCTAGTGGAGGAATAGGTAAATCATTTCCACGTAAAATTATTATTTCCACGATCAATTAGCGGAAAGTGCTAAAAAACGCGGAAAAAATTTGGACACGATTTAGATTGTCTGGAATCCTTTGAGTACGGTTGTCCACCTCATGCTAGTGGAGGAATAGGTAAATCATTTCCACGTAAAATTATTATTTCCACGATCAATTAGCGGAAAGTGCTAAAAAAACGCGGAAAAATTTGGACACGATTTAAGATTGTCTGGAATCCTTCGAGTACGGTTGTCCACTCATGCTGGAGGAATAGGTAAATCATTTCCACGTAAAATTATTATTTCCACGATCAATTAGCGGAAGTGCTAAAAAACGCGGAAAAATTTGGACACGATTTAAGATTGTCTGGAATCCTTCGAGTACGGTTGTCCACCTCATGCTAGTGGAGGAATAGGTAAATCATTTCCACGTAAAATTATTATTTTCCACGATCAATTAGCGGAAAGTGCTAAAAAACGCGGAAAAATTTGGACACGATTTAAGATTGTCTGGAATCCTTTGAGTACGGTTGTCCACCTCATGCTAGTGGAGGAATAGGTAAATCATTTCCTCGTAAAATTATTTTTCCACGATCAATTAGCGGAAAGTGCTAAAAAACGCGGAAAAATTTGGACACGATTTAAGATTGTTGGAATCCTTTGAGTACGGTTGTCCACCTCATGCTAGGAGGAATAGGTAAATCATTTCCACGTAAAATTATTATTTCCACGATCAATTAGCGGAAAGTGCTAAAAAACGCGGAAAAATTTGGACACGATTTAAGATTGTCTGGAATCCTTTGAGTACGGTTGTCCACCTCATGCTAGTGGAGGAATAGGTAAATCATTTCCACGTAAAATTATTATTTCCACGATCAATTAGCGGAAAGTGCTAAAAACGCGGAAAAATTTGGACACGATTTAAGATTGTCTGGAATCCTTCGAGTACGGTTGTCCACCTCATGCTAAAGGAGGAATAGGTAAATCATTTCCACGTAAAATTATTATTTTCCACGATCAATTAGCGGAAAGTGCTAAAAAACGCGGAAAAATTTGGACACGATTTAAGATTGTCTGGAATCCTTCGAGTACGGTTGTCCACCTCATGCTAGTGGAGGAATAGGTAAATCATTTCCACGTAAAATTATTATTTCCACGATCAATTAGCGGAAAGTGCTAAAAAACGCGGAAAATTTGGACACGATTTAAGATTGTCTGGAATCCTTTGAGTACGGTTGTCCACTCATGCTAGTGGAGGAATAGGTAAATCATTTCCACGTAAAATTATTATTTCCACGATCAATTAGCGGAAAGTGCTAAAAAACGCGGAAAAATTTGGACACGATTTAAGATTGTCTGGAATCCTTTGAGTACGGTTGTCCACCTCATGCTAGTGGAGGAATAGGTAAATCATTTCCACGTAAAATTATTATTTCCACGATCAATTAGCGGAAAGTGCTAAAAAACGCGGAAAAATTTGGACACGATTTAAGATTGTCTGGAATCCTTTGAGTACGGTTGTCCACCTCATGCTAGTGGAGGAATAGGTAAATCATTTCCACGTAAAATTATTATTTCCACGATCAATTAGGAAAGTGCTAAAAAACGCAAAAAATTTGGACACGATTTAAGATTGTCTGGAATCCTTCGAGTACGGTTGTCCACCTCATGCTAAAGGAGGAATAGGTAAATCATTTCCACGTAAAATTATTATTTCCACGATCAATTAGCGGAAAGTGCTAAAAAACGCGGAAAAATTTGGACACGATTTAAGATTGTCTGGAATCCTTTCGAGTACGGTTGTCCACCTCATGCTAAAGGAGGAATAGGTAAATCATTTCCACGTAAAATTATTATTTCCACGATCAATTAGCGGAAAGTGCTAAAAAACGCGGAAAAATTTGACACGATTTAAGATTGTCTGGAATCCTTCATTTTGCTATTGTCTGGAAAATTTTAATCCTTTGAACCGCATTCTCACCATGCTAGTGGAGGAATAGGTAAATCATTTCCACGTAAAATTATTATTTCCACGATCAATTAGCGAAAGTGCTAAAAAACGCGGAAAAATTTGGACACGATTTAAGATTGTCTGGAATCTTTGAGTACGGTTGTCCACCTCATGCTAGGAGGAATAGGTAAATCATTTCCCGTAAAATTATTATTTCCACGATCAATTAGCGGAAAGTGCTAAAAACGCGGAAAATTTGGACACGATTTAAGATTGTCTGGAATCCTTTGAGTACGGTTGTCCAACTCATGCTAGTGAGGAATAGGTAAATCATTTCCACGTAAAATTATTATTTCACGATCAATTAGCGGAAAGTGCTAAAAAACGCGGAAAAATTTGGACACGATTTAAGATTGTCTGGAATCCTTTGAGTACGGTTGTCACCTCATGCTAGTGGAGGAATAGGTAAAATTTCACGTAAATTATTATTTCCACGATCAATTAGCGGAAAGTGCTAAAAACGCGGAAAAATTTGGACACGATTTAAGATTGTCTGGAATCCTTGAGTACGGTTGTCCACCTCATGCTTAGTGGAGGAATAGGTAAATCATTTCCACGTAAAATTATTATTTCCACGATCAATTAGCGGAAAGTGCTAAAAAACGCGGAAAAATTTGGACACGATTTTAAGATTTGTCTGGAATCCTTTGAGTACGGTTGTCCACCTTCATGCTAGTGGAGGAATAGGTAAATCATTTCCACGTAAATTATTATTTCCACGATCAATTAGCGGAAAGTGCTAAAAAACGCGAAAAATTTGAACGATTTAAGATTGTCTGGAATCCTTCGAGTACGGTTGTCCACCTCATGCTATGGAGGAATAGGTAAATCATTTCCAACGTAAAATTATTTTCCACGATCAATTAGCGGAAAGTGCTAAAAAACGCGGAAAAATTTGGACACGATTTAAGATTGTTTGGAATCCATTCGAGTACGGTTGTCCACCTCATGCTAGTGGAGGAATAGGTTAAATCATTTTCGTAAAATTATTATTTCCACGATCAATTAGCGAAAGTGCTAAAAACGCAGAAAAATTTTGGACACGATTTAAGATTGTCTTGAATCCTTCGAGTACGGTTGTCCACCATCTTAATAGGAGAGAATAGGTAAATCCATTTCCACGTAAAATTATTATTTTCACGCATCAATTACATATAAGTGCTAAAAAAACGGCGGAAAAATTGGAAACTTTT
>JACMZG010001336.1:0-10593 GCA_018340805.1 Microvelia longipes | reverse complement strand
TGTTGAATTTTTGATGATCGAAAAGATTTCTATTTGAAAATGAAAAATGTAATTAAAGTTGAATTGGTTGTGATTTGAAATAGAGTATTTAGTTGAAAGTGATATTGAATTTTCAATTTGAAAACAAGAAAAAATATCGCCCGAACAGGGACTCGAACCCTGGACCCTCAGATTAAAAGTCTGATGCTCTACCGACTGAGCTATCCGGGCCTTGTTAATTTTTCAACATGTATACTATTGAGATGTTTAATAGTTGATTTGATTTCAATAAAGTAAATGCAAAATTTTATTTCAATGAAAATCATTATTATATTAATGTGATGATGAGAAATATTCAAATTCAAACTTATTTCAATATATCATAATAAATAATGTGAAATTATGTTTTAGTTTAAAAATTTCAAATTTTTCACTTTTCAATATTATCATGACAATTGTGACTTTGTTGAATTTTTGATGATCGAAAAGATTTCTATTTGAAAATGAAAAATGTAATTAAAGTTGAATTGGTTGTGATTTGAAATAGAGTATTTAGTTGAAAGTGATATTGAATTTTCAATTTGAAAACAAGAAAAAATATCGCCCGAACAGGGACTCGAACCCTGGACCCTCAGATTAAAAGTCTGATGCTCTACCGACTGAGCTATCCGGGCCTTGTTAATTTTTCAACATGTATACTATTGAGATGTTTAATAGTTGATTTGATTTCAATAAAGTAAATGCAAAATTTTATTTCAATGAAAATCATTATTATATTAATGTGATGATGAGAAATATTCAAATTCAAACTTATTTCAATATATCATAATAAATAATGTGAAATTATGTTTTAGTTTAAAAATTTCAAATTTTTCACTTTTCAATATTATCATGACAATTGTGACTTGTTGAATTTTTGATGATCGAAAAGATTTCTATTTGAAAATGAAAAATGTAATTAAAGTTGAATTGGTTGTGATTTGAAATAGAGTATTTAGTTGAAAGTGATATTGAATTTTCAATTTGAAAACAAGAAAAAATATCGCCCGAACAGGGACTCGAACCCTGGACCCTCAGATTAAAAGTCTGATGCTCTACCGACTGAGCTATCCGGGCCTTGTTAATTTTTCAACATGTATACTATTGAGATGTTTAATAGTTGATTTGATTTCAATAAAGTAAATGCAAAATTTTATTTCAATGAAAATCATTATTATATTAATGTGATGATGAGAAATATTCAAATTCAAACTTATTTCAATATATCATAATAAATAATGTGAAATTATGTTTTAGTTTAAAAATTTCAAATTTTTCACTTTTCAATATTATCATGACAATTGTGACTTTGTTGAATTTTTGATGATCGAAAAGATTTCTATTTGAAAATGAAAAATGTAATAAAGTTGAATTGGTTGTGATTTGAAATAGAGTATTTAGTTGAAAGTGATATTGAATTTTCAATTTGAAAACAAGAAAAAATATCGCCCGAACAGGGACTCGAACCCTGGACCCTCAGATTAAAAGTCTGATGCTCTACCGACTGAGCTATCCGGGCCTTGTTAATTTTTCAACATGTATACTATTGAGATGTTTAATAGTTGATTTGATTTCAATAAAGTAAATGCAAAATTTTATTTCAATGAAAATCATTATTATATTAATGTGATGATGAGAAATATTCAAATTCAAACTTATTTCAATATATCATAATAAATAATGTGAAATTATGTTTAGTTTAAAAATTTCAAATTTTTCACTTTTCAAATTATCATGACAATTGTGACTTTGTTGAATTTTTGATGATCGAAAAGATTTCTATTTGAAAATGAAAAATGTAATTAAAGTTGAATTGGTTGTGATTTGAAATAGAGTATTTAGTTGAAAGTGATATTGAATTTTCAATTTGAAAACAAGAAAAAATATCGCCCGAACAGGGACTCGAACCCTGGACCCTCAGATTAAAAGTCTGATGCTCTACCGACTGAGCTATCCGGGCCTTGTTAATTTTTCAACATGTATACTATTGAGATGTTTAATAGTTGATTTGATTTCAATAAAGTAAATGCAAAATTTTATTTCAATGAAAATCATTATTATATTAATGTGATGATGAGAAATATTCAAATTCAAACTTATTTCAATATATCATAATAAATAATGTGAAATTATGTTTTAGTTTAAAAATTTCAAATTTTTCACTTTTCAATATTATCATGACAATTGTGACTTTGTTGAATTTTTGATGATCGAAAAGATTTCTATTTGAAAATGAAAAATGTAATTAAAGTTGAATTGGTTGTGATTTGAAATAGAGTATTTAGTTGAAAGTGATATTGAATTTTCAATTTGAAAACAAGAAAAAATATCGCCCGAACAGGGACTCGAACCCTGGACCCTCAGATTAAAAGTCTGATGCTCTACCGACTGAGCTATCCGGGCCTTGTTAATTTTTCAACATGTATACTATTGAGATGTTTAATAGTTGATTTGATTTCAATAAAGTAAATGCAAAATTTTATTTCAATGAAAATCATTATTATATTAATGTGATGATGAGAAATATTCAAATTCAAACTTATTTCAATATATCATAATAAATAATGTGAAATTATGTTTTAGTTTAAAAATTTCAAATTTTTCACTTTTCAATATTATCATGACAATTGTGACTTTGTTGAATTTTTGATGATCGAAAAGATTTCTATTTGAAAATGAAAAATGTAATTAAAGTTGAATTGGTTGTGATTTGAAATAGAGTATTTAGTTGAAAGTGATATTGAATTTTCAATTTGAAAACAAGAAAAAATATCGCCCGAACAGGGACTCGAACCCTGGACCCTCAGATTAAAAGTCTGATGCTCTACCGACTGAGCTATCCGGGCCTTGTTAATTTTTCAACATGTATACTATTGAGATGTTTAATAGTTGATTTGATTTCAATAAAGTAAATGCAAAATTTTATTTCAATGAAAATCATTATTATTAATGTGATGATGAGAAATATTCAAATTCAAACTTATTTCAATATATCATAATAAATAATGTGAAATTATGTTTTAGTTTAAAAATTTCAAATTTTTCACTTTTCAATATTATCATGACAATTGTGACTTTGTTGAATTTTTGATGATCGAAAAGATTTCTATTTGAAAATGAAAAATGTAATTAAAGTTGAATTGGTTGTGATTTGAAATAGAGTATTTAGTTGAAAGTGATATTGAATTTTCAATTTGAAAACAAGAAAAAATATCGCCCGAACAGGGACTCGAACCCTGGACCCTCAGATTAAAAGTCTGATGCTCTACCGACTGAGCTATCCGGGCCTTGTTAATTTTTCAACATGTATACTATTGAGATGTTTAATAGTTGATTTGATTTCAATAAAGTAAATGCAAAATTTTATTTCAATGAAAATCATTATTATATTAATGTGATGATGAGAAATATTCAAATTCAAACTTATTTCAATATATCATAATAAATAATGTGAAATTATGTTTTAGTTTAAAAATTTCAAATTTTTCACTTTTCAATATTATCATGACAATTGTGACTTTGTTGAATTTTTGATGATCGAAAAGATTTCTATTTGAAAATGAAAAATGTAATTAAAGTTGAATTGGTTGTGATTTGAAATAGAGTATTTAGTTGAAAGTGATATTGAATTTTCAATTTGAAAACAAGAAAAAATATCGCCCGAACAGGGACTCGAACCCTGGACCCTCAGATTAAAAGTCTGATGCTCTACCGACTGAGCTATCCGGGCCTTGTTAATTTTTCAACATGTATACTATTGAGATGTTTAATAGTTGATTTGATTTCAATAAAGTAAATGCAAAATTTTATTTCAATGAAAATCATTATTATATTAATGTGATGATGAGAAATATTCAAATTCAAACTTATTTCAATATATCATAATAAATAATGTGAAATTATGTTTTAGTTTAAAAATTTCAAATTTTTCACTTTTCAATATTATCATGACAATTGTGACTTTGTTGAATTTTTGATGATCGAAAAGATTTCTATTTGAAAATGAAAAATGTAATTAAAGTTGAATTGGTTGTGATTTGAAATAGAGTATTTAGTTGAAAGTGATATTGAATTTTCAATTTGAAAACAAGAAAAAATATCGCCCGAACAGGGACTCGAACCCTGGACCCTCAGATTAAAAGTCTGATGCTCTACCGACTGAGCTATCCGGGCCTTGTTAATTTTTCAACATGTATACTATTGAGATGTTTAATAGTTGATTTGATTTCAATAAAGTAAATGCAAAATTTTATTTCAATGAAAATCATTATTATATTAATGTGATGATGAGAAATATTCAAATTCAAACTTATTTCAATATATCATAATAAATAATGTGAAATTATGTTTTAGTTTAAAAATTTCAAATTTTTCACTTTTCAATATTATCATGACAATTGTGACTTTGTTGAATTTTTGATGATCGAAAAGATTTCTATTTGAAAATGAAAAATGTAATTAAAGTTGAATTGGTTGTGATTTGAAATAGAGTATTTAGTTGAAAGTGATATTGAATTTTCAATTTGAAAACAAGAAAAAATATCGCCCGAACAGGGACTCGAACCCTGGACCCTCAGATTAAAAGTCTGATGCTCTACCGACTGAGCTATCCGGGCCTTGTTAATTTTTCAACATGTATACTATTGAGATGTTTAATAGTTGATTTGATTTCAATAAAGTAAATGCAAAATTTTATTTCAATGAAAATCATTATTATATTAATGTGATGATGAGAAATATTCAAATTCAAACTTATTTCAATATATCATAATAAATAATGTGAAATTATGTTTTAGTTTAAAAATTTCAAATTTTTCACTTTTCAATATTATCATGACAATTGTGACTTTGTTGAATTTTTGATGATCGAAAAGATTTCTATTTGAAAATGAAAAATGTAATTAAAGTTGAATTGGTTGTGATTTGAAATAGAGTATTTAGTTGAAAGTGATATTGAATTTTCAATTTGAAAACAAGAAAAAATATCGCCCGAACAGGGACTCGAACCCTGGACCCTCAGATTAAAAGTCTGATGCTCTACCGACTGAGCTATCCGGGCCTTGTTAATTTTTCAACATGTACTATTGAGATGTTAATAGTTGATTTGATTTCAATAAAGTAAATGCAAAATTTTATTTCAATGAAAATCATTTATATATTAATGTGATGATGAGAAATATTCAAATTCAAACTTATTTCAATATATCATAATAAATAATGTGAAATTATGTTTTAGTTTAAAAATTTCAAATTTTTCACTTTTCAATATTTATCATGACAATTGTGACTTTGTTGAATTTTTGATGATCGAAAAGATTTCTATTTGAAAATGAAAAATGTAATTAAAGTTGAATTGGTTGTGATTTGAAATAGAGTATTTAGTTGAAATATTGAATTTTTTTTTGAAAACAAGAAAAAATATCGCCCGAACAGGGACTCGAACCCTGGACCCTCAGATTAAAAGTCTGATGCTCTACCGACTGAGCTATCCGGGCCTTGTTAATTTTTCAACATGTATACTTGAGATGTTTAATAGTTGATTTGATTTCAATAAAGTAAATGCAAAATTTTATTTCAATGAAAATCATTATTATATTAATGTGATGATGAAATATTCAAATTCAAACTTATTTCAATATCATAATAAATAATGTGAAATTATGTTTTAGTTTAAAAATTTCAAATTTTTCACTTTTCAATATTATCATGACAATTGTGACTTTGTTGAATTTTTGATGATCGAAAAGATTTCTATTTGAAAATGAAAAATGTAATTAAAGTTGAATTGGTTGTGATTTGAAATAGAGTATTTAGTTGAAAGTGATATTGAATTTTCAATTTGAAAACAAGAAAAAATATCGCCCGAACAGGGACTCGAACCCTGGACCCTCAGATTAAAAGTCTGATGCTCTACCGACTGAGCTATCCGGGCCTTGTTAATTTTTCAACATGTATACTATTGAGATGTTTAATAGTTGATTTGATTTCAATAAAGTAAATGCAAAATTTTATTTCAATGAAAATCATTATTATATTAATGTGATGATGAGAAATATTCAAATTCAAACTTATTTCAATATATCATAATAAATAATGTGAAATTATGTTTTAGTTTAAAAATTTCAAATTTTCACTTTTCAATATTATCATGACAATTGTGACTTTGTTGAATTTTTGATGATCGAAAAGATTTCTATTTGAAAATGAAAAATGTAATTAAAGTTGAATTGGTTGTGATTTGAAATAGAGTATTTAGTTGAAAGTGATATTGAATTTTCAATTTGAAAACAAGAAAAAATATCGCCCGAACAGGGACTCGAACCCTGGACCCTCAGATTAAAAGTCTGATGCTCTACCGACTGAGCTATCCGGGCCTTGTTAATTTTTCAACATGTATACTATTGAGATGTTTAATAGTTGATTTGATTTCAATAAAGTAAATGCAAAATTTTTATTTCAATGAAAATCATTATTATATTAATGTGATGATGAGAAATATTCAAATTCAAACTTATTTCAATATATCATAATAAATAATGTGAAATTATGTTTTAGTTTAAAAATTTCAAATTTTTCACTTTTCAATATTATCATGACAATTGTGACTTTGTTGAATTTTTGATGATCGAAAAGATTTCTATTTGAAAATGAAAAATGTAATTAAAGTTGAATTGGTTGTGATTTGAAATAGAGTATTTAGTTGAAAGTGATATTGAATTTTCAATTTGAAAACAAGAAAAAATATCGCCCGAACAGGGACTCGAACCCTGGACCTCAGATTAAAAGTCTGATGCTCTACCGACTGAGCTATCCGGGCCTTGTTAATTTTTCAAC
Source organism: Microvelia longipes (assembly GCA_018340805.1). NCBI lineage: Eukaryota > Metazoa > Arthropoda > Insecta > Hemiptera > Veliidae > Microvelia > Microvelia longipes. The sequence continues at coordinate 3,741 of JACMZG010001336.1, read as the reverse complement.
ATGTATACTATTGAGATGTTTAATAGTTGATTTGATTTCAATAAAGTAAATGCAAAATTTTATTTCAATGAAAATCATTATTATATTAATGTGATGATGAGAAATATTCAAATTCAAACTTATTTCAATATATCATAATAAATAATGTGAAATTATGTTTTAGTTTAAAAATTTCAAATTTTTCACTTTTCAATATTATCATGACAATTGTGACTTTGTTGAATTTTTGATGATCGAAAAGATTTCTATTTGAAAATGAAAAATGTAATTAAAGTTGAATTGGTTGTGATTTGAAATAGAGTATTTAGTTGAAAGTGATATTGAATTTTCAATTTGAAAACAAGAAAAAATATCGCCCGAACAGGGACTCGAACCCTGGACCCTCAGATTAAAAGTCTGATGCTCTACCGACTGAGCTATCCGGGCCTTGTTAATTTTTCAACATGTATACTATTGAGATGTTTAATAGTTGATTTGATTTCAATAAAGTAAATGCAAAATTTTATTTCAATGAAAATCATTATTATATTAATGTGATGATGAGAAATATTCAAATTCAAACTTATTTCAATATATCATAATAAATAATGTGAAATTATGTTTTAGTTTAAAAATTTCAAATTTTTCACTTTTCAATATTATCATGACAATTGTGACTTTGTTGAATTTTTGATGATCGAAAAGATTTCTATTTGAAAATGAAAAATGTAATTAAAGTTGAATTGGTTGTGATTTGAAATAGAGTATTTAGTTGAAAGTGATATTGAATTTTCAATTTGAAAACAAGAAAAAATATCGCCCGAACAGGGACTCGAACCCTGGACCCTCAGATTAAAAGTCTGATGCTCTACCGACTGAGCTATCCGGGCCTTGTTAATTTTTCAACATGTATACTATTGAGATGTTTAATAGTTGATTTGATTTCAATAAAGTAAATGCAAAATTTTATTTCAATGAAAATCATTATTATATTAATGTGATGATGAGAAATATTCAAATTCAAACTTATTTCAATATATCATAATAAATAATGTGAAATTATGTTTTAGTTTAAAAATTTCAAATTTTTCACTTTTCAATATTATCATGACAATTGTGACTTTGTTGAATTTTTGATGATCGAAAAGATTTCTATTTGAAAATGAAAAATGTAATTAAAGTTGAATTGGTTGTGATTTGAAATAGAGTATTTAGTTGAAAGTGATATTGAATTTTCAATTTGAAAACAAGAAAAAATATCGCCCGAACAGGGACTCGAACCCTGGACCCTCAGATTAAAAGTCTGATGCTCTACCGACTGAGCTATCCGGGCCTTGTTAATTTTTCAACATGTATACTATTGAGATGTTTAATAGTTGATTTGATTTCAATAAAGTAAATGCAAAATTTTATTTCAATGAAAATCATTATTATATTAATGTGATGATGAGAAATATTCAAATTCAAACTTATTTCAATATATCATAATAAATAATGTGAAATTATGTTTTAGTTTAAAAATTTCAAATTTTTCACTTTTCAATATTATCATGACAATTGTGACTTTGTTGAATTTTTGATGATCGAAAAGATTTCTATTTGAAAATGAAAAATGTAATTAAAGTTGAATTGGTTGTGATTTGAAATAGAGTATTTAGTTGAAAGTGATATTGAATTTTCAATTTGAAACAAGAAAAAATATCGCCCGAACAGGGACTCGAACCCTGGACCCTCAGATTAAAAGTCTGATGCTCTACCGACTGAGCTATCCGGGCCTTGTTAATTTTTCAACATGTATACTATTGATGTTTAATAGTTGATTTGATTTCAATAAAGTAAATGCAAAATTTTATTTCAATGAAAATCATTATTATATTAATGTGATGATGAGAAATATTCAAATTCAAACTTATTTCAATATATCATAATAAATAATGTGAAATTATGTTTTAGTTTAAAAATTTCAAATTTTTCACTTTTCAATATTATCATGACAATTGTGACTTTGTTGAATTTTTGATGATCGAAAAGATTTCTATTTGAAAATGAAAAATGTAATTAAAGTTGAATTGGTTGTGATTTGAAATAGAGTATTTAGTTGAAAGTGATATTGAATTTTCAATTTGAAAACAAGAAAAAATATCGCCCGAACAGGGACTCGAACCCTGGACCCTCAGATTAAAAGTCTGATGCTCTACCGACTGAGCTATCCGGGCCTTGTTAATTTTTCAACATGTATACTATTGAGATGTTTAATAGTTGATTTGATTTCATAAAGTAAATGCAAAATTTTATTTCAATGAAAATCATTATTATATTAATGTGATGATGAGAAATATTCAAATTCAAACTTATTTCAATATATCATAATAAATAATGTGAAATTATGTTTTAGTTTAAAAATTTCAAATTTTTCACTTTTCAATATTATCATGACAATTGTGACTTTGTTGAATTTTTGATGATCGAAAAGATTTCTATTTGAAAATGAAAAATGTAATTAAAGTTGAATTGGTTGTGATTTGAAATAGAGTATTTAGTTGAAAGTGATATTGAATTTTCAATTTGAAAACAAGAAAAAATATCGCCCGAACAGGGACTCGAACCCTGGACCCTCAGATTAAAAGTCTGATGCTCTACCGACTGAGCTATCCGGGCCTTGTTAATTTTTCAACATGTATACTATTGAGATGTTTAATAGTTGATTTGATTTCAATAAAGTAAATGCAAAATTTTATTTCAATGAAAATCATTATTATATTAATGTGATGATGAGAAATATTCAAATTCAAACTTATTTCAATATATCATAATAAATAATGTGAAATTATGTTTTAGTTTAAAAATTTCAAATTTTTCACTTTTCAATATTATCATGACAATTGTGACTTTGTTGAATTTTTGATGATCGAAAAGATTTCTATTTGAAAATGAAAAATGTAATTAAAGTTGAATTGGTTGTGATTTGAAATAGAGTATTTAGTTGAAAGTGATATTGAATTTTCAATTTGAAAACAAGAAAAAATATCGCCCGAACAGGGACTCGAACCCTGGACCCTCAGATTAAAAGTCTGATGCTCTACCGACTGAGCTATCCGGGCCTTGTTAATTTTTCAACATGTATACTATTGAGATGTTTAATAGTTGATTTGATTTCAATAAAGTAAATGCAAAATTTTATTTCAATGAAAATCATTATTATATTAATGTGATGATGAGAAATATTCAAATTCAAACTTATTTCAATATATCATAATAAATAATGTGAAATTATGTTTTAGTTTAAAAATTTCAAATTTTTCACTTTTCAATATTATCATGACAATTGTGACTTTGTTGAATTTTTGATGATCGAAAAGATTTCTATTTGAAAATGAAAAATGTAATTAAAGTTGAATTGGTTGTGATTTGAAATAGAGTATTTAGTTGAAAGTGATATTGAATTTTCAATTTGAAAACAAGAAAAAATATCGCCCGAACAGGGACTCGAACCCTGGACCCTCAGATTAAAAGTCTGATGCTCTACCGACTGAGCTATCCGGGCCTTGTTAATTTTTCAACATGTATACTATTGAGATGTTTAATAGTTGATTTGATTTCAATAAAGTAAATGCAAAATTTTATTTCAATGAAAATCATTATTATATTAATGTGATGATGAGAAAATTTCAAATTCAAACTTATTTCAATATATCATAATAAATAATGTGAAATTATGTTTTAGTTTTAAAATTTCAAATTTTTCACTTTTCAATATTATCA
>JACMZG010001335.1:0-10617 GCA_018340805.1 Microvelia longipes | reverse complement strand
AACAGTGTTATTTCATGCATTTTAGCAGTGGGAAACACGAGAAAACTTCGGTTTTCTACTTTAGATTCGTTCCAGACATATTGCATAAGTTGTACTTTGTGTGATTTACTGTGGTTCTCTGATCGAAATCCAGTTATTAAAATAGTGATTTTCATGCTTATTTTGATCATTTTAAGCACTTAAATACGCTTTAAACAATAACATTAGAGAAATAAGCGATTTCCATCAAGAATTGTAGAAGCCATCGGCAGATTTGTTTCAATCTATTTCCTAACATGTTCAGCAATATAACAGTGTTATTTCATGCATTTTAGAGTGGGAAACACGAGAAAACTTCGGTTTTCTACTTTAGATTCGTTCCAGACATATTGCATAAGTTGTACTTTGTGTGATTTACTGTGGTTCTCTGATCGAAATCCAGTTATTAAAATAGTGATTTTCATGCTTATTTTGATCATTTTAAGCACTTAAATACGCTTTAAACAATAACATTAGAGAAATAAGCGATTTCCATCAAGAATTGTAGAAGCCATCGGCAGATTTGTTTCAATCTATTTCCTAACATGTTCAGCAATATAACAGTGTTATTTCATGCATTTTAGCAGTGGGAAACACGAGAAAACTTCGGTTTTCTACTTTAGATTCGTTCCAGACATATTGCATAAGTTGTACTTTGTGTGATTTACTGTGGTTCTCTGATCGAAATCCAGTTATTAAAATAGTGATTTTCATGCTTATTTTGATTTTCTTAAATACGCTTTAAACAATAACATTAGAGAAATAAGCGATTTCCATCAAGAATTGTAGAAGCCATCGGCAGATTTGTTTCAATCTATTTCCTAACATGTTCAGCAATATAACAGTGTTATTTCATGCATTTTAGCAGTGGGAAACACGAGAAAACTTCGGTTTTCTACTTTAGATTCGTTCCAGACATATTGCATAAGTTGTACTTTGTGTGATTTACTGTGGTTCTCTGATCGAAATCCAGTTATTAAAATAGTGATTTTCATGCTTATTTTGATCATTTTAAGCACTTAAATACGCTTTAAACAATAACATTAGAGAAATAAGCGATTTCCATCAAGAATTGTAGAAGCCATCGGCAGATTTGTTTCAATCTATTTCCTAACATGTTCAGCAATATAACAGTGTTATTTCATGCATTTTAGCAGTGGGAAACACGAGAAAACTTCGGTTTTCTACTTTAGATTCGTTCCAGACATATTGCATAAGTTGTACTTTGTGTGATTTACTGTGGTTCTCTGATCGAAATCCAGTTATTAAAATAGTGATTTTCATGCTTTTTTGATCATTTTAAAGCACTTAAATACGCTTTAAACAATAACATTAGAGAAATAAGCGATTTCCATCAAGAATTGTAGAAGCCATCGGCAGATTTGTTTCAATCTATTTCCTAACATGTTCAGCAATATAACAGTGTTATTTCATGCATTTTAGCAGTGGGAAACACGAGAAAACTTCGGTTTTCTACTTTAGATTCGTTCCAGACATATTGCATAAGTTGTACTTTGTGTGATTTACTGTGGTTCTCTGATCGAAATCCAGTTATTAAAATAGTGATTTTCATGCTTATTTTGATCATTTTAAGCACTTAAATACGCTTTAAACAATAACATTAGAGAAATAAGCGATTTCCATCAAGAATTGTAGAAGCATCGGCAGATTTGTTTCAATCTATTTCCTAACATGTTCAGCAATATAACAGTGTTATTTCATGCATTTTAGAGTGGGAAACACGAGAAAACTTCGGTTTTCTACTTTAGATTCGTTCCAGACATATTGCATAAGTTGTACTTTGTGTGATTTACTGTGGTTCTCTGATCGAAATCCAGTTATTAAAATAGTGATTTTCATGCTTATTTTGATCATTTTAAGCACTTAAATACGCTTTAAACAATAACATTAGAGAAATAAGCGATTTCCATCAAGAATTGTAGAAGCCATCGGCAGATTTGTTTCAATCTATTTCCTAACATGTTCAGCAATATAACAGTGTTATTTCATGCATTTTAGCAGTGGGAAACACGAGAAAACTTCGGTTTTCTACTTTAGATTCGTTCCAGACATATTGCATAAGTTGTACTTTGTGTGATTTACTGTGGTTCTCTGATCGAAATCCAGTTATTAAAATAGTGATTTTCATGCTTATTTTGATCATTTTAAGCACTTAAATACGCTTTAAACAATAACATTAGAGAAATAAGCGATTTCCATCAAGAATTGTAGAAGCATCGGCAGATTTGTTTCAATCTATTTCCTAACATGTTCAGCAATATAACAGTGTTATTTCATGCATTTTAGCAGTGGGAAACACGAGAAAACTTCGGTTTTCTACTTTAGATTCGTTCCAGACATATTGCATAAGTTGTACTTTGTGTGATTTACTGTGGTTCTCTGATCGAAATCCAGTTATTAAAATAGTGATTTTCATGCTTATTTTGATCATTTTAAGCACTTAAATACGCTTTAAACAATAACATTAGAGAAATAAGCGATTTCCATCAAGAATTGTAGAAGCCATCGGCAGATTTGTTTCAATCTATTTCCTAACATGTTCAGCAATATAACAGTGTTATTTCATGCATTTTAGCAGTGGGAAACACGAGAAAACTTCGGTTTTCTACTTTAGATTCGTTCCAGACATATTGCATAAGTTGTACTTTGTGTGATTTACTGTGGTTCTCTGATCGAAATCCAGTTATTAAAATAGTGATTTTCATGCTTATTTTGATCATTTTAAGCACTTAAATACGCTTAAACAATAACATTAGAGAAATAAGCGATTTCCATCAAGAATTGTAGAAGCCATCGGCAGATTTGTTTCAATCTATTTCCTAACATGTTCAGCAATATAACAGTGTTATTTCATGCATTTTAGCAGTGGGAAACACGAGAAAACTTCGGTTTTCTACTTTAGATTCGTTCCAGACATATTGCATAAGTTGTACTTTGTGTGATTTACTGTGGTTCTCTGATCGAAATCCAGTTATTAAAATAGTGATTTTCATGCTTTTTGATCATTTTAAGCACTTAAATACGCTTTAAACAATAACATTAGAGAAATAAGCGATTTCCATCAAGAATTGTAGAAGCCATCGGCAGATTTGTTTCAATCTATTTCCTAACATGTTCAGCAATATAACAGTGTTATTTCATGCATTTTAGCAGTGGGAAACACGAGAAAACTTCGGTTTTCTACTTTAGATTCGTTCCAGACATATTGCATAAGTTGTACTTTGTGTGATTTACTGTGGTTCTCTGATCGAAATCCAGTTATTAAAATAGTGATTTTCATGCTTATTTTGATCATTTTAAAGCACTTAAATACGCTTTAAACAATAACATTAGAGAAATAAGCGATTTCCATCAAGAATTGTAGAAGCCATCGGCAGATTTGTTTCAATCTATTTCCTAACATGTTCAGCAATAACAGTGTTATTTCATGCATTTTAGCAGTGGGAAACACGAGAAAACTTCGGTTTTCTACTTTAGATTCGTTCCAGACATATTGCATAAGTTGTACTTTGTGTGATTTACTGTGGTTCTCTGATCGAAATCCAGTTATTAAAATAGTGATTTTCATGCTTATTTTGATCATTTTAAGCACTTAAATACGCTTTAAACAATAACATTAGAGAAATAAGCGATTTCCATCAAGAATTGTAGAAGCCATCGGCAGATTTGTTTCAATCTATTTCCTAACATGTTCAGCAATATAACAGTGTTATTTCATGCATTTTAGAGTGGGAAACACGAGAAAACTTCGGTTTTCTACTTTAGATTCGTTCCAGACATATTGCATAAGTTGTACTTTGTGTGATTTACTGTGGTTCTCTGATCGAAATCCAGTTATTAAAATAGTGATTTTCATGCTTATTTTGATCATTTTAAAGCACTTAAATACGCTTTAAACAATAACATTAGAGAAATAAGCGATTTCCATCAAGAATTGTAGAAGCCATCGGCAGATTTGTTTCAATCTATTTCCTAACATGTTCAGCAATATAACAGTGTTATTTCATGCATTTTTAGCAGTGGGAAACACGAGAAAACTTCGGTTTTCTACTTTAGATTCGTTCCAGACATATTGCATAAGTTGTACTTTGTGTGATTTACTGTGGTTCTCTGATCGAAATCCAGTTATTAAAATAGTGATTTTCATGCTTATTTTGATCATTTTAAGCACTTAAATACGCTTTAAACAATAACATTAGAGAAATAAGCGATTTCCATCAAGAATTGTAGAAGCCATCGGCAGATTTGTTTCAATCTATTTCCTAACATGTTCAGCAATATAACAGTGTTATTTCATGCATTTTAGCAGTGGGAAACACGAGAAAACTTCGGTTTTCTACTTTAGATTCGTTCCAGACATATTGCATAAGTTGTACTTTGTGTGATTTACTGTGGTTCTCTGATCGAAATCCAGTTATTAAAATAGTGATTTTCATGCTTATTTTGATCATTTTCTTAAATACGCTTTAAACAATTTTATCGGCAGATTTGTTTCAATCTATTTCCTAACATGTTCAATATAACAGTGTTATTTCATGCATTTTAGAGTGGGAAACACGAAACTTCGGTTTTACTTTAGATTCGTTCCAGACATATTGCACTTTGTTGATTTACTGTGGTTCTCTGATCGAAATCCAGTTATGAATGCTTATTTTTCATTTTAAGCACTTAATACGCTTTAAACAATAACATTAGAGAAAATTTCCATCAAGAATTGTAGAAGCCATCGGCAGATTTGTTTCAATCTATTTCCTAACATGTTCAGCAATATAACAGTGTTATTTCATGCATTTTAGCAGTGGGAAACACGAGAAAACTTCGGTTTTCTACTTTAGATTCGTTCCAGACATATTGCATAAGTTGTACTTTGTGTGATTTACTGTGGTTCTCTGATCGAAATCCAGTAAGTGATTTTCATGCTTATTTTGATCATTTTACTTAAATACGCTTTAAACAATAACATTAGAGAAATAAGCGATTTCCATCAAGAATTGTAGAAGCCATCGGCAGATTTGTTTCAATCTATTTCCTAACATGTTCAGCAATATAACAGTGTTATTTCATGCATTTTAGCAGTGGGAAACACGAGAAAACTTCGGTTTTCTACTTTAGATTCGTTCCAGACATATTGCATAAGTTGTACTTTGTGTGATTTACTGTGGTTCTCTGATCGAAATCCAGTTATTAAAATAGTGATTTTCATGCTTATTTTGATCATTTTAAGCTTAAATACGCTTTAAACAATAACATTAGAGAAATAAGCGATTTCCATCAAGAATTGTAGAAGCCATCGGCAGATTTGTTTCAATCTATTTCCTAACATGTTCAGCAATATAACAGTGTTATTTCATGCATTTTAGCAGTGGGAAACACGAGAAAACTTCGGTTTTCTACTTTAGATTCGTTCCAGACATATTTGCATAAGTTGTACTTTGTGTGATTTACTGTGGTTCTCTGATCGAAATCCAGTTATTAAAATAGTGATTTTCATGCTTATTTTGATCATTTTAAGCACTTAAATACGCTTTAAACAATAACATTAGAGAAATAAGCGATTTCCATCAAGAATTGTAGAAGCCATCGGCAGATTTGTTTCAATCTATTTCCTAACATGTTCAGCAATATAACAGTGTTATTTCATGCATTTTAGCAGTGGGAAACACGAGAAAACTTCGGTTTTCTACTTTAGATTCGTTCCAGACATATTGCATAAGTTGTACTTTGTGTGATTTACTGTGTTCTCTGATCGAAATCCAGTTATTAAAATAGTGATTTTCATGCTTATTTTGATCATTTTAAGCACTTAAATACGCTTTAAACAATAACATTAGAGAAATAAGCGATTTCCATCAAGAATTGTAGAAGCCATCGGCAGATTTGTTTCAATCTATTTCCTAACATGTTCAGCAATATAACAGTGTTATTTCATGCATTTTAGCAGTGGGAAACACGAGAAAACTTCGGTTTTCTACTTTAGATTTCGTTCCAGACATATTGCATAAGTTGTACTTTGTGTGATTTACTGTGGTCTCTGATCGAAATCCAGTTATTAAAATAGTGATTTTCATGCTTATTTTGATCATTTTAAGCACTTAAATACGCTTTAAACAATAACATTAGAGAAATAAGCGATTTCCATCAAGAATTGTAGAAGCCATCGGCAGATTTGTTTCAATCTATTTCCTAACATGTTCAGCAATATAACAGTGTTATTTCATGCATTTTAGCAGTGGGAAACACGAGAAAACTTCGGTTTTCTACTTTAGATTCGTTCCAGACATATTGCATAAGTTGTACTTTGTGTGATTTACTGTGGTTCTCTGATCGAAATCCAGTTATTAAAATAGTGATTTTCATGCTTATTTTGATCATTTTAAGCACTTAAATACGCTTTAAACAATAACATTAGAGAAATAAGCGATTTTCCATCAAGAATTGTAGAAGCCATCGGCAGATTTGTTTCAATCTATTTTCCTAACATGTTCAGCAATATAACAGTGTTATTTCATGCATTTTAGTGGGAAACACGAGAAAACTTCGGTTTTCTACTTTAGATTCGTTCCAGACATATTGCATAAGTTGTACTTTGTGTGATTTACTGTGGTTCTCTGATCGAAATCCAGTTATTAAAATAGTGATTTTCATGCTTATTTTGATCATTTTAAGCACTTAAATACGCTTTAAACAATAACATTAGAGAAATAAGCGATTTCCATCAAGAATTGTAGAAGCCATCGGCAGATTTGTTTCAATCTATTTCCTAACATGTTCAGCAATATAACAGTGTTATTTCATGCATTTAGCAGTGGGAAACACGAGAAAACTTCGGTTTTCTACTTTAGATTCGTTCCAGACATATTGCATAAGTTGTACTTTGTGTGATTTACTGGTTCTCTGATCGAAATCCAGTTATTAAAATAGTGATTTTCATGCTTATTTTGATCATTTTAAGCACTTAAATACGCTTTAAACAATAACATTAGAGAAATAAGCGATTTCCATCAAGAATTGTAGAAGCCATCGGCAGATTTGTTTCAATCTATTTCCTAACATGTTCAGCAATATAACAGTGTTATTTCATGCATTTTAGCAGTGGGAAACACGAGAAAACTTCGGTTTTCTACTTTAGATTCGTTCCAGACATATTGCATAAGTTGTACTTTGTGTGATTTACTGGTTCTCTGATCGAAATCCAGTTATTAAAATAGTGATTTTCATGCTTATTTTGATCATTTTAAGCACTTAAATACGCTTTAAACAATAACATTAGAGAAATAAGCGATTTCCATCAAGAATTGTAGAAGCCATCGGCAGATTTGTTTCAATCTATTTCCTAACATGTTCAGCAATATAACAGTGTTATTTCATGCATTTTAGCAGTGGGAAACACGAGAAAACTTCGGTTTTCTACTTTAGATTCGTTCCAGACATATTGCATAAGTTGTACTTTGTGTGATTTACTGTGGTTCTCTGATCGAAATCCAGTTAAAAATAGTGATTTTCATGCTTATTTTGATCATTTTAAGCACTTAAATACGCTTTAAACAATAACATTAGAGAAATAAGCGATTTCCATCAAGAATTGTAGAAGCCATCGGCAGATTTGTTTCAATCTATTTCCTAACATGTTCAGCAATATAACAGTGTTATTTCATGCATTTTAGCGTGGGAAACACGAGAAAACTTCGGTTTTCTACTTTAGATTCGTTCCAGACATATTGCATAAGTTGTACTTTGTGTGATTTACTGTGGTTCTCTGATCGAAATCCAGTTATTAAAATAGTGATTTTCATGCTTATTTTGATCATTTTAAGCTTAAATACGCTTTAAACAATAACATTAGAGAAATAAGCGATTTCCATCAAGAATTGTAGAAGCATCGGCAGATTTGTTTCAATCTATTTCCTAACATGTTCAGCAATATAACAGTGTTATTTCATGCATTTTAGAGTGGAAACACGAGAAAACTTTCGGTTTTCTACTTTAGATTCGTTCCAGACATATTGCATAAGTTGTACTTTGTGTGATTTACTGTGGTTCTCTGATCGAAATCCAGTTATTAAAATAGTGATTTTCATGCTTATTTTGATCATTTTAAGCACTTAAATACGCTTTAAACAATAACATTAGAGAAATAAGCGATTTCCATCAAGAATTGTAGAAGCCATCGGCAGATTTGTTTCAATCTATTTCCTAACATGTTCAGCAATATAACAGTGTTATTTCATGCATTTTAGCAGTGGGAAACACGAGAAAACTTCGGTTTTCTACTTTAGATTCGTTCCAGACATATTGCATAAGTTGTACTTTGTGTGATTTACTGTGGTTCTCTGATCGAAATCCAGTTATTAAAATAGTGATTTTCATGCTTATTTTGATCATTTTAAGCACTTAAATACGCTTTAAACAATAACATTAGAGAAATAAGCGATTTCCATCAAGAATTGTAGAAGCCATCGGCAGATTTGTTTCAATCTATTTCCTAACATGTTCAGCAATAACAGTGTTATTTCATGCATTTTAGCAGTGGGAAACACGAGAAAACTTCGGTTTTCTACTTTAGATTCGTTCCAGACATATTGCATAAGTTGTACTTTGTGTGATTTACTGTGGTTCTCTGATCGAAATCCAGTTATTAAAATAGTGATTTTCATGCTTATTTTGATCATTTTAAGCACTTAAATACGCTTTAAACAATAACATTAGAGAAATAAGCGATTTCCATCAAGAATTGTAGAAGCCATCGGCAGATTTGTTTCAATCTATTTCCTAACATGTTCAGCAATATAACAGTGTTATTTCATGCATTTTAGCAGTGGGAAACACGAGAAAACTTCGGTTTTCTACTTTAGATTCGTTCCAGACATATTGCATAAGTTGTACTTTGTGTGATTTACTGTGGTTCTCTGATCGAAATCCAGTTATTAAAATAGTGATTTTCATGCTTATTTTGATCATTTTAAGCACTTAAATACGCTTTAAACAATAACATTAGAGAAATAAGCGATTTCCATCAAGAATTGTAGAAGCCATCGGCAGATTTGTTTCAATCTATTTCCTAACATGTTCAGCAATAACAGTGTTATTTCATGCATTTTAGCAGTGGGAAACACGAGAAAACTTCGGTTTTCTACTTTAGATTCGTTCCAGACATATTGCATAAGTTGTACTTTGTGTGATTTACTGTGGTTCTCTGATCGAAATCCAGTTATTAAAATAGTGATTTTCATGCTTATTTTGATCATTTAAAGCACTTAAATACGCTTTAAACAATAACATTAGAGAAATAAGCGATTTCCATCAAGAATTGTAGAAGCCATCGGCAGATTTGTTTCAATCTATTTCCTAACATGTTCAGCAATATAACAGTGTTATTTCATGCATTTTAGCAGTGGGAAACACGAGAAAACTTCGGTTTTCTACTTTAGATTCGTTCCAGACATATTGCATAAGTTGTACTTTGTGTGATTTACTGTGGTTCTCTGATCGAAATCCAGTTATTAAAATAGTGATTTTCATGCTTATTTTGATCATTTTAAGCACTTAAATACGCTTTAAACAATAACATTAGAGAAATAAGCGATTTCCATCAAGAATTGTAGAAGCCATCGGCAGATTTGTTTCAATCTATTTCCTAACATGTTCAGCAATATAACAGTGTTATTTCATGCATTTTAGCAGTGGGAAACACGAGAAAACTTCGGTTTTCTACTTTAGATTCGTTCCAGACATATTGCATAAGTTGTACTTTGTGTGATTTACTGTGGTTCTCTGATCGAAATCCAGTTATTAAAATAGTGATTTTCATGCTTATTTTGATCATTTTAAGCACTTAAATACGCTTTAAACAATAACATTAGAGAAATAAGCGATTTCCATCAAGAATTGTAGAAGCCATCGGCAGATTTGTTTCAATCTATTTCCTAACATGTTCAGCAATATAACAGTGTTATTTCATGCATTTTAGCAGTGGGAAACACGAGAAAACTTCGGTTTTCTACTTTAGATTCGTTCCAGACATATTGCATAAGTTGTACTTTGTGTGATTTACTGTGGTTCTCTGATCGAAATCCAGTTATTAAAATAGTGATTTTCATGCTTATTTTGATCATTTTAAGCACTTAAATACGCTTTAAACAATAACATTAGAGAAATAAGCGATTTCCATCAAGAATTGTAGAAGCCATCGGCAGATTTGTTTCAATCTATTTCCTAACATGTTCAGCAATATAACAGTGTTATTTCATGCATTTTAGCAGTGGGAAACACGAGAAAACTTCGGTTTTCTACTTTAGATTCGTTCCAGACATATTGCATAAGTTGTACTTTGTGTGATTTACTGTGGTTCTCTGATCGAAATCCAGTTATTAAAATAGTGATTTTCATGCTTATTTTGATCATTTTAAGCACTTAAATACGCTTTAAACAATAACATTAGAGAAATAAGCGATTTCCATCAAGAATTGTAGAAGCCATCGGCAGATTTGTTTCAATCTATTTCCTAACATGTTCAGCAATATAACAGTGTTATTTCATGCATTTTAGCGTGGGAAACACGAGAAAACTTCGGTTTTCTAC